>JBBBWG010002226.1:66778-88235 GCA_037176905.1 Azolla pinnata
ATACGATTGGAATTGGAGCTTTGCGAAATCGTCGAGTAATTGTAACTTGTAAGCATGTACTAAAATCGGACCACGGGAAGGATTTACTTGCGTTTGTGCGAATTCTGCAAGCCAGAGGAACACAAATGCCATCATCATCAAACACCTTGTCAGCTGCCCCATGCCAAAGCTTTCTGGCTGGGGAGCACATACGCGACCTTTGCATGCTTCGTTTGTGTTTCACCTACCCTAGTACACGTCAAACCGTGTGTTATATACGAAGGCTTCGATGCTAAATCGCCGGATTTCGCATGGTGTGTTCGATCCATGCTGGAACCAGGAATCAAGACGCACACGCAGAATTCAATCATCTTCCGGGCTTCGTCCTCCTACTCCACTCGTGCCCGATTCGTGTTCAGCAATCCGAGATCGCAATCCTCTTCGCGGTTGAATCGAGAACATAAAACCATCATATGTTCTGTGAAAAACCCCCTCTGTAATTAGTGAAGTTTTACACTAATTACTTTCACTAATTACCACCACTAATCAGTGAATCAAGACCCTTTATCTGTCCAAAAAACTTGGGCCTAATTTTATCGTCGGAAAGAAGTCTGTTGTTTCTCTTCCGAGCCTTTCTGTGCATGATCTGATCGACAGCTATGGCGATCTTTCCTTCTCCTCTTAGCTACGTAGATCCTCCTCCTCCTGCTTCTTCTCCCCTTTCTTCTTGCTTCTCGCGCTCTCTCTGTGGACCCGCAGCAGCAGATATGGCTCTCTCTCTTCGATCCGTCCACAATCTTTCCTCCGGCGGCCTCCTTACCCGGGAAATTCCTTCCTTCCACCTGCGAAGGACCGGCGTAAGAGCTCATGCGCGAGCTGTGCAGCAATCCGATCAGCTCCTTCCCGTGCCTCCGGCGGATCGAACCTCCCTCAGCCTCCGATCCGGTCGTCTCAGTGTAAAGTGCTCTTTGCTCGTGCTTATCAGAAACGCAAAAAAAACATTCGTCAAGCATGGATAATATGTTCGATCTCTTACCTGTTGGAAAAATTCCATTTCTGTAAAAAACAATTCTCTCTTTATAATGTAAGCTGATTGCTCCTCTCTCAGTGCAATCATTCTTTGTGTGCATGTGTGCGTATGCTTCTCTCTCTCCCCCCCCCCCTCCCCACCCTCATGTAATGTTTTCAGCTTCTCCATTAAATTTACTGTTTGTGGTTATCAGTGAGATCATCCATCATGCAGCATCTATGTTCCATCATTCGGTGTTCTCAACACTTGAAGCTTTCCGATTCTGTTAATCAAAATTTCTCAACGCTCGAAGCCTGAAAACCACTCCGTCTTGTCAGATTATTCATTTTTTTTCACCTCTCACTTTCTGTTAGTGTTCCAAATTTTGCCAATCAGACAAGCATTTCATTTTTAAAAAGGACATTTTCATATCCACTAAATTTCTGCTTTGTAATTGTTTGGCAATTGTAGTTATGCACAATTCCGTTCGTTGACCAATCAAAAGTTTTCATTTGTTCGTCCTTGTGTTTAGTTCTTGCAGTTGAAACACTCATAATCCTATTGGGAATTTTTTCATTGCATATTTATTTGTACTGTCTATTAAGTCTTGAACTGCATGAAGAAATTCTGTTCATTTGTTGGGCTATCTCAATCTGTTTAGCATTACAAATATTTCAATTTGTTTGGAACTGGGAAGATCTGATCCTTTCTCTTATAAGGGCGATTTTACACTGCTTGGCAGCATATGTTGGCCTTGCAATCATGTGTTAATATGCATGCTGGGATCCTGAAAAACCAGTTTCTCTTCTTCCCTCCACTTTCTGTTTTGCTCCTTCATGAATCACACAGTTTCCTGCACTAAGGTCATCTGTATTTCCACTATGTCATTTGCGTTGCTCGAGCTATGATCCTGAACTAATCAGCAAACTGTTCTGCCATAAAAGCTGTCCTAATTCCTTTTCTTTAGTACCATTTTACCGCCAATAGATTGGTCAATAGTTTTAGGATTATAATACATAGATCATTTCAATTTTTGCACAGTGCAATGATTATGGTGGCTTAATTGTCTTTTTTTTAGTTGCAGATATTGTGAATTCTGGAACTTAATCCTCTCCTGTGATGTGTAGGTGGATGCGAATCTTTCAGCTGAACAACTTCTTGGCTTGCATGATTCTGGTTTATTGAGGGATAACCCAATTTTCCAACGCAAGACGAAGATTGTTTGTACCATTGGTCCTTCATCATGGACAAGAGAAATGATCTGGAAGCTTGCGGAGGCAGGAATGAATGTAGCACGCTTAAACATGTCACATGGAGATCATAGCTCTCATCAGAAAGTGATTGATCTTGTGAAAGAATACAATGCAAAGTCACCAGAAAATGCTGTTGCCATCATGGTGGATACAAAGGTGAGTGATGCTTTTGAATTTAATCATGATGGATACAAAGCTTGCTATTGAGTGAAAAAAGAAATTTAGTTGTTTGAATGCCCTGTAAGATGCTGTACTGGTTTATGAGTCCTACACAAAATACTTCCATCACCATGTAGAACAGTCCAAATAGAAATATAAGAATTGAAATAAATTAAGGGAAAACTTATTGAGAGATCATGGTCACTCCTCTTACATTTGGCTAATAATTTACTGATTGAATATTTATCAGTAGAACTGATGTTCTTTAGCTTAGTTCAGATCGCATCAGCTTTGTGATGGAGGTGCAATCGTATCTGAACTATAAGAAGATGCTGGAAGTAGTTGTGAGAAAGGGCGCATTATCCTACATCTTATGAGCAACATGGAAACTTTCTGGAAGTTTACAAGCATATTGAAATGAGAAGTGTTTATCCATATATCATTGACAAATATAGGGGGAAGTTAGTTATATATTAATGCTTTAGGGCTGTCTTTCCTGGGGATATATTGTAATATCCACAATCCATGAAGATATTTCCATCTCTCTTCGTTTGTCTCGCCTTTCACATCTTGAACCCTTTAGTAGTTTGTTTAAACCCTGCAACATAGATTGTGAATGTATATGATCTTGAAATTTAAACAAGTCTGGCACAAAGTTGTTTTAATCTAGTTTGAGAGATATGTAGGTTCTCCTGTTCCTTGCTCTCTTTTAAAAACTTATAAAGAGAATGCATGGATACAGGTGTTTTAGTGAACTTCTTGTTCTTTGGACTTATATATACTTAACACGCATGCATTAAATCCCCATTCTCTTTGCGTTTAGGGGCCAGAGGTAAGGAGTGGAGACTTACCACAGCCAATACAGCTTGAAAAGGGCCAAGAATTTACATTCACCATCAAAAGAGGGGTTGGTACAGAGAGTTGTGTCAGTGTGAACTATGATGATTTCGTCAATGATGTGGAGAAAGGAGACACCTTACTTGTAGATGGTACTTTTTCTCAATCACCAGGTTTACCGTCATTTCATGCCAATGAAACATGCTAAGGAACATTTTGTGTTATCTGAAATAATACAGGTGGAATGATGTCTCTGTTGGTTAAATCTAAAACAGCTGATTCAGTCTTGTGTGAAGTAATTGACGGTGGAGAGTTGAAATCACGCAGGCATCTCAATGTTCGAGGGAAAAGTGCAACACTGCCTTCGATAACTGGTGGGTAGTTTTGAAATAAAGGAGATAAAAGGTATTATACTATGAAAAGTAATGAAGATCATGAGAAGGATGACAAGGATGATGATCATGAAAATGAGCAGAAAGTTAATTTTACATGGTATATAAGTTCAGGTGAGGATCCTTTTGGAAGAATATAGTTCACAGAATTGACTGTTTGTTGGTGGATGTCTGGTACCAACTACTGATTGGTTATTCTTCTCAATAAAATATCAATATATTCTGCTTCTAATTCTATTTTTTCTTTTGAATTCAGAAAAAGATTGGGAGGATATAAAATTTGGAGTGGATAATGAAGTCGACTTCTACGCAGTGTCTTTTGTAAAAAATGCGGAAGTTGTGCATGAATTGAAAGCGTATCTCAAAAGTAAAGCGAGCCATGGCTATATTTAAGAATTAATTGCTGGTTACATTTTACTTGGATGATGTACCCTATAATTAGTCATACTTTTCCATGCATTTTTGCAGAATGTGCTGCTGATATTCATGTCATAGTGAAGATTGAAAGTGCTGATTCAATTCAGAATCTTCAGTCCATTATTGATGCATCTGACGGAGTGAGTTGTCCATGTAGATTATAGTAAGCTTTATTTTTAGATCAAATGCTTGAAATCATGAATATTGAGATTAATCTTAGAAAAAATCTGGAATCCAGTTTAGTAACTATGGCTTAATCAGCAGGAGGAATTCATTGCCTTCTGAGGCCAATCCTCTTCTTCTCGTCTTTTCCTCGTTTGAGCTTATTTAGATAATTGCTACATATCTCAATAAGCTACACTTTTATTTGCTGAAACCTGTAGAGTTACACAGAAATTAACACTAAGTTATGGTAAGCCCAAATGATTTATCTCAATAAATACTTTATTTTGTGTTGTTAAACCCTATGAAGTCACCAATGTAGTTATCTAAGTACTCACAGACAAAGTTTTCTCTGAAGTGAAAAAAACAAAGGAAAACTAAAGTGTAATTCTTTCATGAACTTGTGAAAAGTTTAGGGTTAAATTGTATAGCTAGTTTACTTTCACGTTATATCTAGTTTAGAAATATACATGTATGACCGGCCAGTTGGGAATTATCTAGTTTACAAACACATGTATGACTGTTCATTGGTCAAATTTAAGCTGACTATTGCCATTGCGATGCAAATTATCCATTGTATAAATTTGAGATATTTGCAGGCAATGGTTGCACGAGGGGACCTTGGTGCAGAACTACCAATCGAAGAAGTTCCTTTGCTTCAGGTATGGTACATGCTTTGCAAATACCTATCATGTATGTGAACATGTATATACATGTGTGCATGTTTGTTTGTATGAGCAAGTAACAAGCAACTATCATCTTTCAGGAAGAGATTATTCGGCTTTGTAGACGTGCAGGAAAAGCAGTGATAGTAGCGACTAACATGCTTGAAAGCATGATCAATCATCCTACACCCACACGGGCAGAAGTGTCTGACATAGCAATTGCTGTACGTGAAGGAGCTGATGCAGTGATGTTATCTGGAGAGACGGCACATGGAAAGTAAGCATCACAACTTGGAAATCTATGCCCTGTACATGAAATTTTAAATGTTTGATATTGTAGCTATTGTATTGTATGTTTGAGTACAAATATTTCAGGTATCCATTAAAGGCTGTTAAGGTGATGCATACAGTTGCTTTTCGTACGGAAGCAACTATGCTTCGGGGCAAGACTCCTGAAAACTTTGAACGTGGTGTTAAGGTATCATTTATGCTATTAGACCTTGTAGTTGCTTTAGTGTTCTAGAGGCATTTTACACTAGATATTGTTCTATTCACTAAATTGTGGATCAGGGATTATTTTGCTAAAACCAAACGTTGGAATGAAATACAATCATACATGTGTATCCCACACCATGTCACATTCTCTCATCACCAGGGTAGATGAACTGTGGTTTAGGATGGCATATGAGCCAATTTGATAATATATATTTATACTCCGTGCGTGGTAGACTTACATCTCCCTATTTCAGGGTTGATTGTTAAACTGGCTAGAGTTTTTGATATATCTGTTATAAGGAGCATGTCTTGTTGTATGACTTGTCCTTGCAAATGAATGAATGCTTTAGAAAAAATATAGGGCTGTGTGCATCTCTTGCAGAGCAAGAAGCAATAATTAACTGAAGCTTATTGTGGCTTACCACTATTCTCTATGATGGATAATTTCATTATGTTTGTTTAGATTAATTTTCATATTCATGGATAAGGAATGTCTGATTTAGGACAATTCATCATGTAAAGATGGAATAGAAGTTCTAACTTTTATGACCCATTGCAGATACACATGAGCGAGATGTTTGCGTACCATTCCACAATGATGTCAAATACACTTGGTACATCCATTCTGGTCTTCACAAGATCAGGATTCATGGCAATGCTACTTAGCCATTATAGACCAATTGGAACAATTTTCGCCTTCACTGATGAGTAAGCAACTATATAAAATTTGCTGTTGAGTTGCATTGTCATGAACCGTGCAGTCAAATTTATCACATGAAAACATTGAAATTGTTATGATTGATGAAGACAAACCATGAAGCTAACAAAATAACTCGATGCAAGGCTATCACTTATGTGCTAGTGTAGTCAACTCAACCCGGTGCATCTCCACCTGAAACACCAGGTTAGGTTGAGGGGAACGTAAATAACCGAACCAATAATCAAACTGCTAGGAGTATGTTTCAAAAATGCTTCTAGGATATCAGAAACAAAAATACTTCTAGGATATCAATTTTGATCGCTAAGCTCAAAGACATGGTTGTGTGCATTGCCGGGTCGACATCTTGTAGATATGATGAAGAGAGGGCACTTGGAATGATTCCAAGTTAAATACCTCGAAACACTAGGAACAGGAGTCTAGGAGACTGGGAGCTGATGCAGTCCAGTACCATGAAGTTGATAAGCCATGCATGTTTAGAGCCACTTATTATTCATCTGGGAAACGAGCAAGGATATCAAATGCTAGTAGATGCTTTTTATGGGAGTTCCCAATTGTATTCTATTCTCGTCACAAGTTGATTCCTAAAAAATCCTAGTTCTTGATTTGACAAAGCCTAACATTAATGTATTTTTTGTGCAGAAAGAAAGTTCAAAGAAAATTGGCACTTTATCGAGGTGTAAGGCCCATCATCATGCCATTCTCTGATGACGGAGAAACCACCTTTGTAGAGGCTCTTTCTCTTCTGAAGGTGAGGACACGTTCTTTTGATCCTGGATCAAGTTTTGTTCTTTCTTTCCTTTTCTGAAATGAACCGTTGATTGCATGCAATATCAGGACCATGGACTTGTGAAAGATGGGGAGGAAGTTACCATAGTTCAAAGTGGGCGAACACCAATTTGGCGTGCTGAATCCACTCACCTTATTCAAGTACGGAAAGTGGGGGTTTCAGAAGTTAAGGTATGCATCTTTTCTGTGAGATGTGGGCAATATACACGTTTTTCCCGGAGTTAAAACATTAACTACTTTCTTTCCTCTTTTTTCTTTTTGCAGAATTGATCTTGTGAGCCAATTTTGTTTATATAAATATATTATTAATCTCACTTGGTGCATGCCTGGTAAGTACAACATAATGAAAAGAATAAGCAACTCAGTAGTGCTATATATTAGCATGTTTTCAACTTATTACAGAGAACATTTTCTGAGGTCTTTCCAGATCACCATGTTGGGATATGAGTACCTCACTCATTCTGAAACCGATTCTTTGGAAGCCATTTCTGAACAGCGAGATGAAGGCCAGTTATGTCTATAGATCAATCATTTGCATGAGCCCAAACCTTCCAAGCAAGGTACACCTAGTAACATATGTTCCGAGTATGCATTACACAGAATTTACAAGCTGAGAAGGAAGTGGGTTTTCGCGAGGTTGAGCATATTGTTTAGGTAGTTACTCTACAATAATATTACAATTCTTGCCATTTTTATCTGTAATCAAGCTTGGTAATATAATTCTTTCCATTGTTTTATTTGATATTCGATGTTGTGGAAGGTCTACAAGACTTACATAAGACTTTGTTACTCATTTGTCTAAACCTAACCAGCGTCAATTTTTTTAACTGCGTCGATCATTACATCAATTGAGTTCTTCACTGGAGATTTGATGTCATTGAAAGGTTAGGGAATGGTTTTGATGACCCAATCTATTTCTTGTTTTATGGTAAGGGACTTTAGAGTTTGACAAGGTTAGGGTTTTAACCCAACTTGAGACTCTTGACCCATGAGTAATGATGTCAACGATGCACGGAAACAAGAGGAGCAATTTGATCATCGTCAGACAAGAGCTAGACTCTTATTGTTGGCACCTTCAATTGATGAAAATTTGCTTTCATAGATCAGAGGAGCTCAGGTGAATTTGTTGTCATTAGAGATTGTTCGATGGTCATTGTTTTGTTGCAGATGCGAGCAATTGCTTGTCAATATATGTGTTAACATCCTTGAGCCTGTTCTTGTTAGAGCTTGATTAGATTGCTTGATGATTGAAGAACGGAATGACTTGTTATAGAGTATTGTAACGACATTGTCACTAGTGGAACAGATCGCTTCGAGGTTGCAACATGGATGGCGATACTTGGACCCCACTTTGAGAAAAAAAGAAGATTGATCATACGTGTGATTGCCTTCACGTTGTTTATTGAAAATTTCCCCTTCATTAAACTGTCTGATGTTTCCACCCCTTCCATTTCAGCCATATGATCGGCAAAGCTCGATGATTCCACCCTGCAAAACGATCAAGCATCGGAAAACCATCTTTCGGGGGTTTGCGACTAACTAGGTAGGCGAATCAGTGTCAAGCAGCTACTCGATGCTCCTTCCTCTGGAATCTTCATTTAGATTCCTTCCTTCCTTCCTTCCTCTACACAATATTGCTCGAATGTATGCACTGTATGTGCATCCTCGATTGGTTGCTTGTTTTACTTGTTCTGTAATGCGATCGATCTGGCAATACAGTAGCATATCGCGAAGATTTGTGTGCTTTAAATTTGTCTGCTTTGTGATGCTGAAGATCTTTTTTTTTCCCAAAACAAAATCCCACCAAGCAAAAGAGTGTGAAAACTTTGAAGCTAAGCAAAAACAAACAGAACAAAAAAATTCCTTTCATAAAACCTCTTCTTCTTCTTCTTCTTCTTCTTCATCATCATCATCTTCTTCTTCTTCTTCTGCTGCTGCTGCTGCTGTATTGAAGCTTCTGATCCTTCCATGAAATTGAAGAGCCCCGCCATTCCTTCCGCCGGCCATGGAACTGCACGTCTCTACTGTCCCAGACATGAAGGATTGCTTCGTTGCGTTACCCCTCCGTGTCATCGATGCTTTGCAAGGGAGGAGCCGTGATGATGATGATGTCTTCTCCGTCACGCTTGAGCTCAGATACCCCCAGCGTTCCCGTGGATCAGAACGCCTGTATTTGTCCTGGGCTGGTGCTTCTTCACGATCTTCTTCTATCGAGGTTATAGCTCCTCTCCTTCGTCGTACATTTTGATCAAAATGTCTCCTTTTTCGTATTGCTGCCTCTCTTTCTTTATGGCTCTCATCTTTCTTTTCTCATCTTCCTTCCGTTAAGCTTGCTTCATCTCTTTTCTTCGTAAATGTCTTGTTTTCTGCTCTCTCTTTTGTCGCTGCGTGCATCTTAATGGCTCAGAAGATGATACAAGGTCACATAACTGGGTTTGATTAGAATTATTCATAGATTTAGCTCTAAGGTAGAGCATTTTCCATTCATATGCGTTTTATAGGTCCCAAATGCAGTAAAAACTTGGAATTTGGAGGCCTACTGACACTGATGTTAACAATCTCAATGATATCCCAAGAACGCTAGCGTTTCTTTACGTGAATTGTTTAGCCACAGCCTTTTTACTGTAAAATTGTATGCCAAATTCTTCATAAATCCATTGGTTTTGCATCATAGCTTTTGTGGGGAACGAGAACATGGCTGATGTTTTTAATTGTTAGCATAAACAATGGCAGCTAGATATTGCATACTTGCGAATTACGGATGTGGCAGGTAACAAACATGTAGGCTCTATTAGGTACTTGTATGTCAAATTGCTGATTCAAACTTAAATCTTTTGCAGGTCTCTAAGAAGCTTGCAGAATGTATAGGGCTTTCAGATGGTGCTGTGGTATATGTAAGGGCGCTAACGGATGTTGCGAATGCTCTCTCTGTTGAAGTAGAACCAGCCACAGAGGATGATTGGGAGATTCTGGAACTTAATGCAGGTTTTGCCGAGGACCATATCCTTAGTCAGGTATTCATTTAATAAGTGTGCCTTCGAGCAGTTCAAATTTTTATTGTTCTCATTAACAAATTCTGTGTTCTATGTATGTAAAATTATGTTAGATCTGGTATACTTTTACTTTTCTGTTTTAACAGGTAGGTGTGCTTAGTTCAGGACAGCTTTTTCCTATCTGGGTTCGTGGGGATATAGTCCTTACATTCCGTGTTATCGCAGCAACACCGAAGCAAGTGGTATGGGTCTCTCACACATTTTTAATCTAATTCTGGATATGCTTAATTTGATGATGCTGGACATAAAACAGGTCCGACTAGTTCCAGGAACTGAGCTGATTGTGGCACCAAAACCTCGTAAAAAACCTTCATCCCAACAAGAAACTACTGTTCTTGAATCATCCATTGTAAAGGCATGTTTACGTGTGCAAGAACTCAATTCCTCACTGTTGCAACCATGTGAGGTGGGAAATTTTAAGTGCTCCATAGCACCTACAACAATTATTTTCATATCTGCAAACACTGCGAAGAAATTTCTGCTGACAAATGGTCAGCTAGTAATTGTAAGAAGTCTAGAAAGAGCCTCAAAATCGAATGAACAGAATGGAAGGACGGATGGTTACAGGAAAGAAGAAGGAAAGCTCAATAAGACTATGAAAAGTGTTGTGTTACGTGTGGTCTATTCTCATGTTGTTGCGAAGGGGCATGTCATGCTTTCAAGTGCAGTTCAACACTTTATAGGAGCTCAAACTCATACACGTATGTTTATCTAGTCTTCCAAGCAGAACATCACTAAATAGATGTACATGAGTATCTATTCATTTTCATGAACTAAGAAAATAATAACATAAATTCTGCATCCAAAAGAAATGGAATATTTATGTCTTAAGCCAAAGATAAATTTGGCATTTTTCCTATCTTTCTATCGCTCAGTTGTTAGCAGCAAGTCTGTTCTCTGCAAAACTGGATGCCTTCAGTACAGTTGTCTGTCTCATGGTGTTCTTTGCTAGTATCTTATCTGAAATTTTCAAATTAGTACTGGCTCATCACTGTTCCTAAGCCTTCACGACTGTCTTCATTCTTTTGTCTTTGTGATCTAGACGTCATTCCTTCACCTAAATGAACTTGTACATTAAACACAAAAGAAATTGGGAGGCCAAAAGTGGAAATATTCTTTAGAAAAATCTGAAATCTATTTAAATAACATTCCACATTCTTTTTATCAATGCATATCATATGCACATGTTCGTTGGATTGCGCTCTACTCTTCCACATCTAGTTACCGCAGTATGGAATACTTTCTATTGTTTTTCATATAGAGACTAATTATAATATTCTACAGTACATATTTATCATCCAGTACAATCAGAATCCAGATTCCTGTCATTTGACATAGTGCAGCTTATAGTTTCTTGTTCTCTTGTCCTACATATGCATGATTTTATGCCCACAATTAACTCTGTCATGCTAATTAAGTTGTGACATTTTCATTTCACCACTCTGAATTGTTATGTTTGTGCAGGTATAGAAATTAGATCGTTCGGTACTGGTCCATGTCTGGTAAATGCTGGTATCGTAGTGTCACCACTCAGTTTTGAAGGCAGACAAAAATCTCTTAGCAATTCTGAGAGTCTTAAGAATATGCAAGAAGAAGGAAATAATACTGCTAATGACAAAACAAGTTCTGAAACTCTATCAAACATGGAGAAACACAAGCATGTATTGAAGGTTATGTCTCTGCAACGAGACGAGTCAGCATTTGCGGGGAAAGCGGCTATTAATGCCAACGAGGAGAATACATCAGTGAGAGAGTTATTCAGGCTGTGGGCTGTTGCTCAATTCAATACCCTTTCTGGATGTGAAACTGAAAACTCTAGAAGCATACCAATCTCAAAAGAAACAGTCATAGAGTTTCTGGTGCCAAAAGTGACATGGTATGAATATACCGTCCAAAAATTCCCATCCAAAGTAGATACAGGAAAGTCCTCAGAGGTTTTATACTTCTTAATATCTCTCAAGAATTCTGAAGAAATTGATGAGAAACTTGCTGGGAAGCTGCCCAAATCAGTGTCAACATCTTATAATGGCTTCTTCCTGTTTGACCAAAAGCACTTACAAATAGAAGAATCTAGAATGCTGAAAGAGTCACCTCTTAGATTCGAAATCGGTCAGCGACAGGTTATGCCACTGTTACCAGGAAGTGAACTTTCTAAAGGCTATGAGTTTCCAAGCTTAGCTTCTTTGCCATGGCTTAAGGAATATTCTGCTGATGTTTTGAGACGTAAGTGCACTTCATTAGTTCTGGAAGCCATTAAGGAACTTTTAAATGTTTATGGTTCCTGTATTTTCACTTTTTTGATTGCTTTACACCACCTGTATTCTGAAAATACAAACGTACCTCATGAAGGATTGCAGATTTCCCTCTCTGCTGAAGCTCGGGATAGATATCGTACCCTTCGTCTCCCTCCACCTGGATATGTGCTCCTACATGGACCACCTGTAAGTTACAGACTTTACAAACTCTGATGGAAAATAACCTTGGTGTAAATGATTCAGAGGACATTGAATTTAGCAGTTTAAAGCATTTTTGCTTTGAGTCTGGAATATTTGATTATGCTAATATTTATCAGGTCTTCAGGATAGTTCTGTTTGTTTCTCTCTTTTGCTGATTATCAGATGAGTTACATATGCTCGACTGTGTTGCATGCATGTAGCATCTGTATTTTTTTGTCTTGAAAACAGCTTTGTTTATTTGAATTTTTTGAAGATGCTAGATAGTTGTGCTTTCTGAAAACCATGACTTCTCACTACCAGGCATGTGGAAAAACCAAACTGGCTTTGGCAATAGCAAGGGACCTAACTGAAAGTCCTATAGTTGCCCATATGTAGGTATTTTGAAATGTAATGTGCTTTTATTGTTCTCTCCCTTCTTATTAGCTTACAGCCTTCCTGTATGATTATGATTATGTCTTTTACAGAATTATAGTTAATTGTTCAGAGCTAGTGGGTGAGCATATTCAGGCCATTCGTGGAGCATTGGAAGGTGCAATATCTGAAGCTTCAAGCCATTCACCGTCTCTAGTCATATTAGATGACCTGGACATGGCTATCCCATCCAATTCTGGTCCTGAGAATAGAGAACCATCTACATCATCAGCTGTCCTGGCAGAGTTTCTTGCAGACATTCTCGATGCATCTCGGGTTCTCTTCTTCTATTAGATTTCTTTTTTGGAAATACTTGAACTGCTAGTTTCCATGTTGTTTACCATATGTTCCTGAATTTCTGTTTCCTGAAATGCCCTTGGTCAATCCTCATAGGAACGTATATGTGCTATGTGACAAAGTATATGGTCAGATGTCCTCTTTGACAAAAACTAAGGGGCTGTAGGAAAAATCAAGGGCATTTTGGAGTTTCTTCTTTTAGTGTATTTATATCTCCAATAATCTGTGTACATTGGAATAATCGTGTATAAGTTGGTACAGGATCATGATAGAAATGGGCATGGGCAATGCATTGGGTTTCTTGCTTTGGCTCAAGCTGTCTCCAGCCTCCCAACATCATTGTGTACATCAGGTTTACATGTTTATTTTGCAAATTATTTCAACCCCTTGGCACAATCATTCGAACCCTTAAGAGAAATTATGTCTTATAGGAAGGTTTGACTTGCATGTGGCTCTGCCCACCCCAGCAAGTGCAGAACGTGCTGCCATTCTTTTGCAAGAACTTGAAAATCGGAGATTGGAGTGCAAGAAAACTATTATCTCTGAGACTGCTTTGAAGTGCGACGGCTATGATGCAGCTGACCTGGTTGGTAAATTTGAAATGTACTGCAACCTCTGGGGCTAGACCTAATATATCTTGTATGCAAGATTCACGTGTTGGGTAATAGTTCTCGCACATGCGGCTGTGTCAGTGTGCCCAAGTATTCAAATTTTCTCTGATCTTCAATTTCATACTTTCAGGAGGTGTTGGTGGATAGAGCTGTCCATTCTGCCTCAACTCGGTTGCTCTCCTTATCTACATGGGGTGGTGACAGTAGTGTTGCGAAACCAAAAGAAAATGGTGCTATACTCTCTCTGCAAACCACGGGAAGGCAGAAGTTCGAGCTTCTGAAGGAAGATTTTGAAGCAGCTCTGGAGGGGTTTTTACCTGTTGCAATGAGGGATATTGGGAAGCCCAGTGGACAACTTGGGCACTTGAGTTGGGAAGATGTTGGAGGACTTAGTGACACTTGCCGGACTTTGCAAGAGGTATTAGAATTATTCGCATGATATAAAAATATAAAGACATTTACAGTTTTGCCTATAGTGGATGTTATGTGAATTAATAGATTTTATGTAACTAGAGAAATCCCAACATGTTCCACTTCTCTATGAATTAGGCATCTGTCATTGTTCTGTTCTCTGCATTTATTCTTCAAGACCCCATACTTGTCTGTCCTGTGCACACCCGATGAACAGCTAACTGGGCTCAGAATATAAACCAGCTCAGCAGTGAGGATTAGAGTTCACTGTGATGATAATTTTCGTGTTATTTTTATAGTTCCTTTTTTATGAACTATTAAACAGTGTATAACAGAAGCCGGAAACAATTTAAGTTCTCCCCTTCTTCTACATTCTATATGGATGAAATTTTTTGCTCTGTTAAATATGAATACAGTCAAAGTTTTTGTTAGTTAAATGCTAAACCAAATTTAAATTTTGTCTCACTTCTCAAGATGTTCGAAATCTTTAGTGATGCGGATACATATTTGTATTGCACTGTAAGCTATTGCGTTTTGTAATTTCTATAGATGCTGGAGCTCCCTGTGAAGTTCAGTAAGATTTTTTCCAATGCACCCCTAAGGCTGCGGTCAGGCGTCTTGCTCTATGGTCCACCAGGATGTGGCAAAACCCATGTTGTTGCTGTTGCAGCTTCTGCCTGCTCTTTACGCTTGATATCAGTAAAGGGTCCTGAGCTTTTGAATAAATATATTGGGGCATCTGAGCAAGGGGTAAGGATCCTTACACTCTGTTTTCTTGAATCTTGAAGTACCAAGGATTTAAAGGTACGGCTTTTATGTCTTTCGAAACAGGTTCGTGACATCTTTGCAAGAGCAGCAGCTGCTGCTCCTTGCATATTATTCTTTGATGAGTTTGATGCCATTGCTCCGAAAAGAGGCCATGATAACACAGGTGTCACAGACCGTGTTGTAAATCAGGTCTGTTATAATTCAGGTCCTGCATGCTTACCTTGCATATTAGAAGTATTGATGAGTATGGCTAATTAGCTTTATCAATATCTAGTTGCTGACAGAACTTGATGGTGTAGAAGCTCTGAATGGTGTTTTTGTGTTTGCTGCAACAAGGTATTGTGTATGGAGATTATAAATTAACCCCTTTCCATAACCTTTCTCCGTGACTCTGCATGCATTTATATATAAACATATTTATTCATGCACCTGTAAGATCAGTGTGTCATTTATATCATATATGAAGTACATGACATTGTGTATGTTATAGCCGACCAGATTTACTCGATGCAGCACTCTTGCGTCCAGGAAGGCTCGATCGGCTTCTTCTATGCGATTTCCCTTCAAGAAGGGAACGTTTAGAGATTTTGCAAGTTCTCTCTCGCAAGGCAAGTGGTTTGATCTGTTACGTCTTAGTTTTCTATTATTATGCAATGATAGTTGCGGAAATTTTTTATTATAATCCATAACAACTGTGGACATGCTCTACCTAATCCATAACCTTGAGAATAAATTTCTAATTTGTGTGTTGAGGTTCACCGCGGCATTGGATTGTTAAAAATTGTGCAGTTGCCACTCAGTGAGGATGTAAACCTAGATGAGATAGCTTCACTAACTGAGAATCTGAGCGGAGCAGACCTTCAAGCTATATTGTCGGATGCACAACTAGAGGCTGTTCATAGTTTCCTGTCATCTCAAAAAGACATTGATAAGACCAGTGAAACCAATATCAGACATCCTATCATCACGAGGCGTGTTATGACTTCGGTGTTATTGAATGCAAGGCCATCAGTTTCAGATCAGGAGAGACGTCGACTCTATAGCATCTATGACATGTTCATGAGCGCAAGGTCATCCCTGTCTGATAAGGTATTCATCTTGCATTGACTTTCATATGATTGTGTCTGCTGGCATATCAGCTTAATTCAATTTTGTTTGTTGGAAAACAAAATTCTCAGAGAAGAGACATGAAGGGGAAAAGGGCGACACTGGCTTGAAGAGCAAGCAACAACATATTCTGTGCATATGGTGGTGCATTTGTTAGTTGAGAATACTGTAATTCAAAATTTTCTGGAGCCATAGAAAATGAGAACCAATGTATCCAAGCAAAATTAAGAAATGGTTTTTGGTGTAAAGCATTTTGCTTTTGTCATGTGCAAATAAAACATCGGGGATGTTGATACCTTCTGTAATTCTCAGTTCCAAGTTATTGTTCACCCTACAAACTACAATGCACGATGTGTACTATAAAACAGTGGTGGGTTGAAATTCTTGGGATGTAAATCGATTTTTTTCCCCCCAAATTGTTTGAATTTCTCAAAATTGGGCATAGTCTTGTACGAGATCCCACTGTCTTTGAATTGTAATGACTTTGGATATCGTTGATGATTGTGAAGCTGTGTAATTGGGGGTCTGATCTCGATCTTGCTTTTTGGCATTGCGCCATGTTGTTGCTTCAGGCTTATACCACTTCAAAGGAACTAACTAATATGTTCTGCTTTGGTAGCTTCTACCCATGTGGAGGTGATCAATGGGTTCTCAGACTTTGTGAAAATCAAACCAGATGATGCACTTCAAATAGTATGAAGCAAACTCTACAAATTTCCTGACAAATGACATACAGATCAGTACCCATTTGGAGACATGCAAAACAGGTTGAAAACCTGCAGATTGAAGTTGAAGGGTTTTGCTGCTATGTTTTCAAGAGTCTGGAAATGGATTTTCAGCAACAGAATGGGATGTGGATGTGCCACGTCCCCATCCACGTGACATAGCCCCTCCTGTCTGAGGGTTTTAATCGCTTCTCTTCTGCAGAAACTCCATCGCCCACCATGGCAGAAACCTTCTCAGCCCACTTGCATGGTTTCTTCTCACCAACCGAATACCCGTCTTCTCTCCTCTTCTATGGATCCTCCCCTATCTCTATGGAAGCGCATCGCCCTGTCTATCCCCTCCTCACCTTCCCTAAAACCCCTCTCAATCCTCCCACTCCTCCTCCTCCTCCTCCTCTCCAGCGATATGCCTTCAGACGGGGTCATGTTAGCAGCTATGACGGTTTTTGTGGCAGCAGCGCTGATGATGTGGGTGGTGATGGTGGCGGCAGTGGCCATGATCATGGCGGTTCTGATGGTGGCAACAATGATGGTTCTGGAAAACCAGACGAACCTGGTATTTTGGGCAGCTTCTGGTTCAGGTTTGTGCAAAGTGCCCCTTGGATCTCTTCCATATAGTTTTAGTTTCTTTGAATCACGGCTGTTTTGGAAAACCAGATGAATCTGGTCTGTTGGGCAGTTTTTGGCATTCCATGGATCTGCTTCATATAATTCTAATTCCTTTGATGATTCACTCCAATGTTTTCCATCTATCTTGGATTTTATTCTTCTTTAGAAATTTATGGTAAGATACAGTATGTGTTGCTTACTGATTTGGGAACAGTGGGGGTTTTGTTTCCTCTCAAGTGATGTGACAGGTACATGGACATGCTGGAAGAAAACCCGCTTCTCATTAAGAGCATAACCTCAGGATTCCTCAATCTTTTCGCTGACCTCTTATGCCAAGTAAGACTTTGCCAGTATTTCCATGTTAGAACGTTCAATTTATTTTTTTCTAGAGTTCAAAGTATACAAAGATTTTCAGTATTGACATATTTTTCCTAGGATTCAAAAGAAAACATTCTCATTGTGTTTTTACGAATATTATGACTTAATATGGTAAGTGTCAAATTTAATATATTTCTTAAGCGGTTTTCGATTTTGCAGCTCCTATTATTCTGCATTTCTTTTTATACCTTCTCGTGCTCTAAATTATGCATCATGAGCTAGATAACATTCTATAAATAAATGATCTTTTGCTGAGGGATTGGTGGTGCTTAAAGATGCAGGGTTTAATCTTTCTTTTAGGGGTACACTCTCAGAAGTTTGCTTTCTATTGCAAGGTTTTTTTTGAGAAGGTTCAACAGCTAGATATTCAACGAATTGTATCATTTACAGCACTTGGCCTTTTTCTGAGTGGACCTGGCTTGCATTTTTGGTATGATATTTCCCATAATTTTTTTTTATTCAAGGCTTTGCGATCAACAAGAATAAGTTGCCTTTGATATGGTTTGATGTGTTCAGGTATGGATGGTTACCCAAACTCATTCCGATGCCAGGAACTGGAGGATTGTTACTACGCCTTTTTGCTGATCAGGTACCTTTATGGTTCTATGTTCAATTAGTTATCTTTTTGTGGAAAATTAAGTGTTCAAACTAATCTCTTGTATGGAAAGCATCCCAAAAAAGGGCTTACTATAGTCACTCTGAGCATCCTTTCACCTTTTTTCTGTATAAGAAAATATCTATAATTGAATCATCGAATTGGGCATCGTTTGGGTACATGGTTAAGCCCCATCGTAATTTTAGTAGTTTGGCTTATTACACTATCAAAATCGCTTTTTGTTTCTGTCTGAAATAGAGAAAAGAAAAAACTCAAATAGGTTGATGCATAGTCTGTGCCTGGAAAGAGGCCATGGCGAGGATGAAACTTGAATTCTTTCAATTTTATTGCTGATGTTATGGTCTAAACAATCAAACCAACAATCAGAGAGAGCTACATTTATGTTTTCAGATTGTTTTCACTCCAGTCGCTTTGGGGTGCGTGTTTATTGCATTGTGTACTCTGGAAGGGCGCCAGCACGAAATTGCACTGAAGCTTAAGAAGGTCCATAACTGATGCTTATTAATACATCTTATTTATAAGAAACGTGTTCCTTGGTAGTTTGCCTAACAAGTGCATGCATTCATTTATGTGAATAATAGGATTGGCTTCCATTGGTGGTTGCAAATTGGAAACTGTGGGTCCCTTTCCAACTGATCAATTTTGGATTAGTGCCTTCACAACTGCAGGTATGGTCTATTGCTTGAAGACAATATGTAGGAAGCTTGATTTCATCGGGTACACTCAAACATTGATTTTCAATATGTTATATTTTCATATGTTGCTTATGTTCAAAACACAGGTTGCTGCAACAAGCTTGATGGGTGTGGCATGGAGTATTTTTGTTTCATTCATTGGACATAAATGAAGAGGTTATGCTATTACGTCCACTAACATGGAGAGAATGTGGATAGATCATAGTTCGAGATAACCAAAACTCTTCTTTTGATCTATCTCTTATACTAGAAGAGGAATATTTTATACTATCAGGATCTCGTCAAAACCCTCATTGTACCCCTCTTGGGTTTGTGTGAATAGTGAGTTGGTTTCAAAGTGGCGGCTTCAAAGATTCAAGGATAAAGATTTATCATGAACTATGCACTTAATCATGAGCTTGAAGCTGTAAACAATCTCTTGGGAGAAAACATATATAATGGAGAAAGCATGATGGGATCTTTACTCCATCTGGAATTCCTTGACATTTTTGTAGTGAAAAGATTACTACTTTGTGAAGATTCTCAAATGGTTAGAAAGAGATTCGTTAATTGTTCTGTTAGATGATGATTGTATGCCACTATTGTAATGGGAACAATAAACTATAGTTGATTATAATTTAGCAAGTGAAAGCGTATACGATTGAGTGTTAACATTTCTGATCAAGTAAGAACACTAGAAGAAGAGAGCTGACCCCATATCATAGCTGCAATTAGATCTTTCAAGAATAATTTACACAGGAAAAATAAACTTTCCAAAAAGAAGCGCTATGCAAAATTTCTGCAGAGAAAAGTTGCAAAGCAAGGATTTACAGGAAGCACAGTAAATTGGATTAGTGGGTAATCCATATATTTAAGCAACTTGATTGAGACTTCCACAAGCCATACAACAACAATCAGTGATGATGAAAAAGAGCACTGATGTGGATCTCAATGCCTAACACCACCGATGCTTCTCAGGCATACACTCCCATCACAACAATGCTTCTGGGAGAGATGCAACCAATCATTGACATAGAGCCTCGAAAAAGCATTACATATGTGCCTTTTCTCAACTTCGAGATCAGCAGCAGTCATTGTGAATCCTTGTCTCCCACAACTTTCACACCCGTGATCGAATTGATCAAGCTCTGGCTGAAGAGCAAAAACTTCACCAGATATTCAGCAGCTCCACCGATATTAGCGAATTGGAGCATGCTAGGACCCGTGATGTCAGCAAAGTGATGGGGCCGGGACTTAGAAAAACCACCATCTATCCAAGCCAGGTTTGTGTACCCTTCGTTGTGCAGCTCATCAAGGGCCATCAAGGATCTGGTAAGAATGCAACAGCAAAAAACGCAATTAAAGGGATGAGACAGCAAGCTAGCATGGTTGATACTTATCTTGAAAATCAGAAGATTGCAACAAAAATACAGCGTTGGGATAAGATATTTCTTGAAATGAAGCAAACAAGCTCCACAAGCAAGTGTTCACGTGGGAAACGCAGTGATGAGACCAAATATCTCAAGAGCACCCTGAAAATCCTTGTTAGAGGAAGAGAATCGAATTTCCATGAGACAAAAATCTCTCAAGTGGTTCAGTAGCAGATCGGAATCCCACAAAATGGTTCAGTTTACGCTTGAGATTTCCTTCCTAAAGCCAACTAGTTTGTGGTTTTTGCATTGCTTTGTTTTTGCAATGATTTATTCAAGATATATGAATAAACACATAGATAGATACATATAGACAGCCATACACCAATCTTCCTTAGATCAAAACAACAGCAAAAAAAGAAAGAAGAGCAGCACAAATTGAGGCGCAAAACATCATCAAGACAAGATCAAATACCTCCTCTAGAAACAAGAAATACATAGAACAATCGAAGGGGTAAACACAAACCTTAATCCTTCACCACAAGCAACAAGAAGCTTCTGGTCTTCCCTGGGGAATGCTGATCGAACCTGTTCGAGAAACCCTTCATTCTTCGTGGTCAGCCTCTGGCCCATCCAAAGGCCACCATAGCCCATCTGAATGCTCTTTTTGAAGAGGGTGAGATAGCTCGGATCTTCATCTTCGATAAAGAGCGGGATGTGGTGAGAGCCACGCACAGAAGCTCTCTCCCATTCCCACACCGGCCTCACATCAAGCAACGCATAACCTTCTTCGGAGATGACCTTCTTTGCCTCGGAAGGAGATACTGGCCTAATCACCCTCATCCCAACCAGCTCCTGGGCATCCTGTCTTTCAAGACATGCATCCAAAATCCTTCATTTCCAGCTTTTCTGAGTTGGTTCTTACAAAGACATGTGAGATTCTTCTTCTTCTTCGTTTTGCTTTCAGTTTCTCTAAGACACTTGGTTCTTACAAAGACAGGTGAGATTCTTCCTCTTCTTCTTCTTCTTCTTCTTCTTCTTCTTCGTTTTGCTTTTCAGTTTCTCTAGTACACTTGGTTCTTAAAAGACATGTGAG
>JBBBWG010002226.1:96053-106141 GCA_037176905.1 Azolla pinnata
CAATCCAAATCAGCTATTCAGTGTGTTTCTTTATGATATCAACCATACATTCATTCATGCTAACCCTTTCAAGGCCTTGAGGGAGTAGCCACCCTATTTCAAATCATGATGAAAAAAATGACCAAGCACTATCAGATATCCTTCCATGCGGCAAAGATCCCACCTTGGAACATGTTTTTAAAAGATTAATGATGGTATTTCTTAATGATCTCTCTCCAATTCAAGCATATAGGATAAACCCTAAAACTACCATACTACAAATGGGCTCCACAAAAAGGGTTAAGAACTAGCATCCATTTGCCCATGTGGTACGGATCAAGTTCTCATCATTTGTAACTGCCTCTTTTCTATCTGCCACCGGAATAGTAACATTCTTTATATTCACCTTTCCACGTTGAGCCAGCCAGTTAAAAAACAAATGCAGAGAAGAATAAACTCTTACCCAAACCCCTTGTGATTTGCTCTCCGATTTGCACCCTTTGAGTAGCAGAAGATTGGATCAATGCTTGGGAGTCTGTGTTGATAGCCCAGAATTCTACGCCCTAGAAACGAAGGGAAATTTGAAATTCAGCTGAAATCAATCCAAATGTGGAAAACAAAATCAAACGAGGCAAGGCCAAAGGATACTATGTACACAACTGAAGTGCAGGGAAAAGGAAACAAGTGGCTGCAGCACCCAAAATTCACATAGAATAAACAAGTAAATGTGGAACATTTTTCTTTTAAACACAGGTTCAGTAGATAGACCCAAAACGCTAGAAAAGCTAAATAGTGTACAGGTAATGAATTCAAAATAAAACTTGGAATGTATATACAGGGAAAGAGAATATGTGAAAAGCAAGAAAAACAATCTACAGGCTGAGGAGGAAAAGAGTATACCAAACCAAACATACAGCAGAACAGAATGGAATATGAACTAAAATAAGCTGAAATCAGACTTGATACGAAGAGAAAGCTAATAGAGAGAAAGTGCACAAGTTCAGAACGGCAGCAGCAAAACGATGAAATAAGACCTGGATGCGGTAAAAAGCAGAATAGCTGAACGAAGCTAGAAGAAGAGGGCAAAAAAGCAGAGATTTTAGCTAGAAACAAAGGAAACCCTAGGATCCGAGTGGAGAGGAAGAGAATAGATGGAGAACCTACGCAAAACAGGAAAGAACTAGAGCAAAGCGAAAAACGCCCTAGAATCATAGAGTGGAAGAGACTGGAAAAACAGAAGAATGGAGATCGATGGAGAACCTACCTGAAGGCCCGTTCCAATCATACGATTCACAGCATTGTTGCCGCCGCCACCCACGCCGATGACCTTAATCCGGGCGCCATCGAAGGGGGGCAGGGACGAGGCGTGGTCGAGAGAAGAGGAGGGGCAGGAGAAGTAGGACGAGGAGGAGGAAGAAGCCGCCGCCGCCGCCGCCGCCTTGACAGAGGCGGGGGATCTCTTCTTGACGGAGAAGACGGAGAAGGAAGAAGGGAGGGGGGGCGTGGCAGCAGACGAGAACTTGGGGAGGGAGATGGGGTCGGTGCAGAGGAAGGGAGAGGAAGGGGAGGTCTGGTGAGGGAGGAAGGTCTGCAGAGAGAGCATTGTGGATGGCGATGGCGATGGCGATGGCGGAGGAAGAAGCCCCCTTCGTTTTCTTCTTCTCTTCTCTTCCTTTGGAAATTCCTTCTTCTTCTTCTTCTTCTTCTTTCTTCTTCTTCTTCTTTCTTTCTTTTTCCTTTGGGATCTTATGAAAAATATGTACCTCTTGGAGATAATGGAAGGAAGGTGTTTACCATTCATCACAAAGTGATGGGGTTTAGGGGTTATGAGGTTTAGGGTTAGGGTTTTAGGGTTTTGGGGGATTGGATTGAGGGTTTTGGGGGATTGGATTGAGGGTTTTGGGGTTTGGGGTTCAGAGTCAGGGTTTTGGGTTTTGGGTTTTGGCGGATTGGATTTAGGGTTTTGGGTTTTGGGGGATTGGATTTAGGGTTTTGGGGTTTGGGGTTTAGAGTCAGGGTTTAGGGTTTAGAGTCAGGGTTTAGGATTTTGGGTTTTGGGTTGAGTTAGGGTTTAGTGTTTAGGGTTGAGTTTGGGTTTTGGGTTTTGGGTTTTGGGTTGAGTTAGGGTTTAGTGTTTAGGGTTTTGGGTTTAGAGGGATTGGATTTTTAGGGCTTTGGTGAGAAAGATGAGTGCTCACCTGGCACTTGAATCGGGAACGGTTTTTGCGCATGCAGAGCGCTCTTGCCCCACGGGAAAAACCATCTGCGAGCTCGTGCACAGTGCTAGTTTTTCCAAATAGCTCTTGTTAGAAGATGACGATCTGAGCGTGCGATCCAACCGAACTGGAACGATCTCTCCTTTCTTATGTGGGGCGAATCGATCGATGATGATCGGCTTGGTTGATGATTGGGGGCGGTGGTGATCGATGGATGTGAGAGCATTGGAAACAGGAGCCATCTCGTCGGCGAGCTGATCAGCGAAAAGATTGGCTCGAAGTGTGTCGCCTGATGATCGACCTTGTCGATGCTTCTCAATGATCGACACGAGTGACTATTTACTCAAATCTGAACAGGCTTGCTTGTCTCGCAATACTGCAAATGGTAGTCATGATCCGAGCGAGTGATCCTCAGAGACCGAACAATCTCGTCCATGGGCTGATCGATCAGAGCACGCACATGCCACTAGACGATCGACGCAAATCGACGGCGTCGATGACGATCAGAGCGAGTGATTATCATGATGCGAGCGAACGCCAGACAGATGATGCCAATGAGTCAAACAAGAGCACACGGCTGCACGACGATATACATGGCGAGTTGATCGGAGCGTGCGATTATCGGCGAATAACGGCAACGATAACGATGAGAGCGAGCGGATAATGTATATCGATGCGGATGATGGCGACTGCGGCAATTGGAGCAGATGATGCCGGTGACGATGATCGGAGGGGGCGCTTATCGACGACGACGACGACGATGATCGGAGGGGGGCGCTTATCGTTTGATGATTTGAGGGAGGATGATAAGCGCCCGTGATTATCGATTGATCCGGGGTCCTCCGTATCTGATAGCGGCACGTGTGAAGCGACTTCTGTCCGGCACGTGTGAAACCGTCGGCTCACAGCTTCCCGTCTCAGAAGACGACGCATCTTTTCCGACACAAAAACAAAGAATTTGCATTTGTCCTTTTGCACAGTAAGCTCGCCATCGCCATCGCCCTCGCCATCGCCCTCGCCTTCGCCGTTCGCCATCGCCATCGCCGTCGCGTTCGCCGTTCGCCGTTCGCCGTTCGCCATCGCCATCGCCGTTCGCCATCGCCATCGCCGTCGCGTTCGCCGTTCGCCGTTCGCTGCTCGCTGTTCGCCGTTCGCCGTTTGCCGTTCGCCGTTCGCCGTTCGCCGTTCGCCTTCGCCTCCGCCTCCATCCCGCTCCGTCTTCATCGCCATCGTCGACCCCTCCGTCCTTCATCTTCATCCCGATCGAGGGAGATTCGCAAGCGTTGCTCCGTTTCCACCAGGCAAGCTTTTCATCCCCCCCAAACGTTCCTCCGGAATTTTTCGGCCCTTTTTTCTATTCCGCGTGCCGACGTCCGTGTCTTTCCCTCTCTGCCTGTCTTTGTTTCCGAGATTAGCCGTGAAAGTGCAGGTCTTTTGGGGATTATTTTGCCTTGTTTATCTATCTCTGTTAGACGTCGAATCTACGGCTAAGTTTCATACGCATCGATGCTCCGTTTCTGCGCCTACTGTCGAGTTCGTTTGCGTTTCCCAGCAAGTGGAGGGATTAAATCCCATTTTATACCTGTTTCATATTTGGTCCGACATGGAAACCAATAATGTACGGCCGTACTCCATGAAAGTATTTCCCCGTCGTTACAAAATGAAGTAGTAAATTCGGTGCACAAAAACATTCTTTCTTAGGAATACGGACAAAAGTTCTGTTACAGTTGAATGATGTAAAAATCTCTTCTTAAACATGAAAAGGAACATTTTCCGTCATTAAGTTAACTTAGTCCTACCATACACTCTCCCGTGTCTCTTGAATACTAAGGTGATCATAGGTAACGACCATGCATAAGAAGATTATCTTCTTTCATTTGTGCGTCTGTCAGGTTTATTGGAAGCCAATTAATGTTTCCCTGCCTCCACTGTGGATTTTCTTGCTGTGGACAGTGGACAGTGGAAGCCAGGAAGCATGAATCGGCTATTGTTTATTTTCCATACTCAAATTTTTTGTAAAGACATAACTTTTAAGAATTTGAAGATAGCTCAATGTTATGGAAGTTTAACAAAGATTAACCTTTGTACTTCTTTTCCATTATGTGGCTCATATGATATAAAGTTGCCCAATATATTGTGAAATACCCATGACAAGGTGATGGATATGGTTATGGTTATGGTTATGGTCATGGTCATGGTCATGGTGAAAGACTCTCAATTTTTTAAATTTATATTTCTTTCTGGACCTATTTAGGAGTTACAGATTCCCCAGGGAAAGGCATTCTGGGGATAGAGCTGATGACCACATAAAGGTAAATGGTACCGGTCTAATTTAATATGCCATTAAGCTTGAAATCTCTACAATAAAGACTTCATTTATGATTGTAAGACTTTCTAATTTTGCTCTATTCGTCATGAGCTTTTCTTTCTACCTGGTTTAAACGTATAGAAAAGGCATTGCCAGATATTGTTTACATCATATATTTTTATGGTTCAGTGTTAAATCTATTGCACACATGTTGATGGTTCGTACTGAAGGTGTGAAGTACATGTCAGAAATTCTGTGTCATATTTTATCTTGGTCCTCATTGGACTTGTTGTTGGCTGTTGTCCTGATCCTTTGGGAAAATCTACCTTGATTCAGAATATTTAATCCTGCAATCTTACCAGAAAGAATGTCTGGTATATTTCTTGACTTATATAGTATGTCATATCCAGTGTTGCAATACTGAGAGTGATCCAACCCAGTAATATTTGGTTATAGGTTACGTACACAGAATGGGGAATGCGATGTTAAATCGACGAACGCCGCAGAATCATCCACCTCCTGGGTATCCTCACTCTCCAACAAATCCTGTTGGCCATGTTCCATATTACACCAGTGGATATCCACCACCTGGTGTCCGAATGCAACACTATCCACATGTTCATATTCCTACCAATGGACAATCTCTCATGACAATCCCATCAGCTCCAAGCCCTCCTGTTACTCAACAGAAAGTTATGCCTATACACAATGAGGTGAATGTGAACAAGTCCACGGTGCACTTTGAAAGAGACAAGGAAAACCCCGATTACCACTTGGTAGCTTTCACTTTTGATGCAGTTGTTTCTGGGAGGTACAGTTTTTTTTTCAAGTTCCTCAGTAGGTCACCTGTTTCTGTCGTCTTTAATTAATCTCGTGTTTGTTAATTTGCAGTATCTCAATATTCTTTTGTGCAAGAGAAGGCCCAGATTTTAGCTTGATACCACAGACACATCTTTTCCAGCCAGTGAGAGTCCCATTTGAGAAAGGGCTTGCTCAGAAATTCGTGCAACCATCTGGTTCAGGTGTAAAGTTATCCGCATTTGAATTGTCTGACTTACTGGAAGTCAAAGATGAAGTTTATCCTCTTGTATTGAGAGCAGACACAAGTGAAAGTTCAATGGAAACAAAAAGTGAGGGCTCCATTGATGCAAAAGGAATTGGGGCCCCGTTGCCTAAGCGTATTGGTGCTCAAACAACAAATTGTATTCTAGAAGAAAAAGATGGCGAATTTTCAGTCAAAGTTGTCAAACAAATTATCTGGGTGGAAGGCACTAGGTATGAACTACAGGAGATTTATGGGATTGAAACTTTTGACGGAGGGATTAATAACAGTGAATTTGGCAAAGAATGCGTCGTATGCCTTTCTGAGCCAAGGGATACAACTGTGTTGCCATGCAGGCATATGGTGAGATATCATCAGATTTCCATTTCATGAAATCTCGTTTTCAAATATCATAACCCTAGATTATTGTGTTTTGAAGCATCTAGTTTTGTAGCTTAGTTTTCAGAGGTGCAGTGGAATTTCTTGGATATAGAATATTAGTATTGACATGGTAAATTCAGCTTTTGTCTTCCCTATAAGTAGCTTGTCTACATATAGAGAAATTCTGAAGCTCAACCCCACTGTTTTCAAGTGAAAGGACACAAACTTTCTAGGTGTTAAAGAACCATAAAGTTAGTTCAAAGCTACTTCGAAACTAATTCTTGATTCTTAATTCTTAATTTTGTCATGAATCTCTTGCAGTGGTTTCTTGATTAGATCATAGATTTGCATTGCATAATCTGCTTTGCTAGATGTTATGATCTTAGGAGAAACATCTTAAACACCCCCAAGTACTGCTGTATCTGTCATTTTCATGCTTTATGCAACTATCCTGCCTAACTGCAAGAGCAAATACATCTCCAATCTCTTTCTATGTTGGAGATTGACTACAGCCATGTAAAGATCTAAGAGAAACATAGTCATTTTTGAGAAAATGAAATTAAGAGTAATCTTCTTTGGCGTGCATTTCCTTTCATTTTTTTTTTATTAATTGGGAAGTTTTGGCTGGGTGACTTGCAGTGTCTATGCAGTGGATGTGCCGATCTCTTGCGTCAGCCAAATCAGATAAACCGCTGTCCAATATGTAGAACTCCTATCAGCAGGCTTCTTGCGATTGATATATCCAAGGGAGAAACCACTACAGTATAGTGTTTCTATCTTATAAAACAAGAGCTCCTATTAGATGTATATTTGTTTCATGATCATTTCACATGGCTATATTTTTATAAACAAGTGTTATATAAATGAAAGCTTTTACTTTTTTCTCTTACACACGTGGTTGCCTCTCTATGATTGATATAATTTCTTGCAGCTACTCAATTTTGTGAACGACAACAATGGAAGACTAAGGCCTTGAATTGGAAGATTATATATGGTTTTTACGAAGCGTTCTTGGAGACTTCTCTCCGTACACGAGGTAATAGGAAATTATGAGGATACATTTCAAAGCATAAACCCTTTTAAGCAATTCGAGCCAAGGAGCCCCTGGTTAACATGTAATATGTGTACAGGGCCATGGAGACATGTACACCAAAACAACTAAGTTGGTGTACATGTCTTCGTGGCATAGTATTTTATTTGTTAACATGTGGTTGTGAAATGACATGTAGCAATTAATCTGGCTGTCTTCCCATCACCTTGCATGATTCTTACTTTCGACTCGTGGTTATTCACTGCAAGTTTCTTCAATGGAAGCTGGTATCTGGGTCAGACTGGCAGATATACGCAGAATGATTCCAAAGCAGAGATCAGTGTATTGGAAAAGGGCAATATTGTGATAAAATCACAAGAAGCTCGCTGGTACTGTATTAAAGCTTGTATTTCTCAAGAGATCCAACTTAGCTAAACGACAATTACATGGTAGAAGATTGCAGCAAAATAATTATGAGTGCTTAAACTAGCTACGAGACCATGTCTCAAACTAAATACTAATATAACCTTCGATTGTATACTGTGATTTGTTGTGGGACAACCGCATCAAACAGCATTCTAGTCATATGAATCACCAAATGCAATGCTATTACATTCACTGGTTTATGCTGTTTCTGGATGTGGCATATGATTTGGAGGATCTTATTTTACAAAGGATGTGGATAGAGGCAGCTGCCTAATAGCCATCCTTGGACCAGCTGTTCCGAAAGAGAAGAGATGTTTCGGTCCGTTTGAACGTTGTAGAAACAGCCGGTTCATAGAAATGTTCCAAGTACTTGCGATTGAATCTGTTAGTCAGGTGAGAAGAGCATGGGATCCGAGCATGTGCAATATGACATGTCGTATGAACGCATGCAATGCTACCCCGATCATTGAATCCTCTTAACATGTATGTGAATCAGCGAAACAGCGATGATGACGATTCTATTCAAAGCAAAGTTCTTGGTTCTAGAATCGATCAGATGTCCGGTTGCGCTAGCTTATT
Source organism: Azolla pinnata (assembly GCA_037176905.1). Classification (NCBI taxonomy): domain Eukaryota; kingdom Viridiplantae; phylum Streptophyta; class Polypodiopsida; order Salviniales; family Salviniaceae; genus Azolla; species Azolla pinnata. Next base: position 104,015 of record JBBBWG010002226.1, read on the forward strand.
GTAGGACTGAAAATGTTCTAATGAAGTTGTGTTATGCATATTGTGTTAACTTATATCTACATATATACTTAAAACGATTTCAAGCTTGGGGATGTAGCTCAGATGGTAGAGCGCTCGCTTAGCATGCGAGAGGTACGGGGATCGATACCCCGCATCTCCAAAAGAATTTAGATCTTTCACTTTTTCTTCTACATTTTCAATGATTTCCTCTTCTAAGAAATATAGGTATGAATACTGAAGAGTATCATTATTCTTTTGAATCTTTCTCTCTTCAGTACCATCATCATCTTTCTCTCCTTGCTCTGTTGCTGATCATGTGTATAGGGGGTGATTCTCCGTCAACCACTTATTGGTTTTAAGTAGTTGAAGAGCACCGCCAACATGTTTTTCATCCGAAAGACAAGATGAGCAGTTTGTTGCTTTTTTTATTTTTCCCTCGGAGGGAAAAGCCGTGTTTTCACGAGTATCGAGTGCAAATCACGCTGCAGAGCTCATCGGTAATGCTTCTACGAAAGACCGTAGAAAACCTCAACTCCAGGTGGCAGTCCCACAGACCTTTGTTTATGCATCGTACGTAACACACTGTGCTGTCTATAGATCAGATGGGCGTCGAATCTGGCACGTCGCGATCGAGCAAAGCCTATTTTTCCTCAGGCAATTCGAGCATTATGGATGTACCAAGATTTGTGTGCGCGTGATTTGGACATGACAATGCTAGCGGATCAATAAAAAACATCTGTCGATGATCTATCCATCCATCTATGATCCAACAATTCGTTTCAGGCTAGACTTAGTGAGATCTACTGCGATTTCAAACCAGGAATCCACAAACTGGGAATCGTGGCGATGTCAATCAGTCGATATCAGATCAATCGATGATCCATCTATCTATCTATCTATCTATCCATCCATCTACGATCTGTTGATCTATGCCATCAATTTGCTGCAATTTCAAACCATGACTGGTGATTGCGATGCGAATAACGAAAGAGAATGATGCCAAGGCACAACCTCACAAAACATAAAGACATTTCTGCAATCGAATATCGAAATCGAATCGAAATCGAAATCGAATCGATGGGAGAACAAGAAATGGAATGGAAGTGCGGAATCACGATCCGAACTTCTGTTTTTGCTGATCTGTGAAATGGTAGTTAATATAGTTTAAAAAAAAGTACACAGTGCATATATATCGAGCATTCCATGGATTTCTCCTTCTCCATCTCCTGCTCAGATCCGAGCTGCTTCTGATCTTCTTCTTCTTCTTCTTCTTCTTCTGATCGGAATCTCGCAGATCTACAGCGCCCTCTGCATCAAAAGCTTGCTTTCCGATCGATCCTTCTTCTTCTTCTTCTTCTGCTTCTTCTTCTGCTTCTTCTTCATCCACCCAACAATATGCCTGAGGGAACCGTGGAGGTGGAGCTCATCAAAGGCCATGGCCTCAAGGACGTCGAATTCTTCGGTAGGCTTTAGGCTTTAGGGTTTAGATTTAGGTTTAGGGTTCAGGGTTCATGCTTTTCCTCATGACTTATGGGCTTTTTCTGTGATACTAACCCTAATTTGCTTCCTGTTTCTTCCCCCCGGAATCTGATTGTCGGAATTACTGGTACTACTCTGTCTTTCTTCTGTCTGTTCTTCAGGAAAGTCGGATCCCTATGTTATCATCACGATTGGAAGCGTGAAGCACAGGAGCAAGACCCACCAGAGTACATGCCATTTCCCCAATATTCAAGCACAGATACCATATACATCAATGCACACTCACAGATACCGCATATAGAAGTACATATACTGATAGATCGACACAGATATACAGGTTTTGAATCCACACATACATGCATGCATATGCAGAGATAGCTTGTGTGCAATATGATGAACTGCTATTACCTGAGCATCTTTCAAAAATCTTGCTATGCTTGCAACTTGATCTGAAACTCCAAATAACTAATCACTTGAAGCTTTTTTTCTTTCTCCTGTGTTCTCTTTTTGTTTTTTCCAAAGATGGGGGAAGCAATCCTGTGTGGAATGAAAGCTTCCTCCTCGAGATCCCTGATGGACCAACTCAGCTCGATGTTTTTGTGTATGATGAGGAGAAGCATAGCAGTCATGATGATGCAATGGGTTCTG
>JBBBWG010002227.1:0-10693 GCA_037176905.1 Azolla pinnata
TGTCCGAATAAGTACATACCATGTCAGTGGCAGGCACTACCAAAGTGCTCTCAACACATGTTCTCAAATTACAATCAAAGAGAGGTAGAATAGCATTGCCCTTTTTTACTTTATACCCAAGTGAGAGAGGCTAACAGAGGTGCATGCAACCTTGTTTGAATATCCAACTCTTAAATGAATTCCTTACAGAGGATCGAACCGCTGAAAAGATTGCATTCACTTTTGCTGGCTGCAAAATTACAAATAACATAACATGGTACTAAACAAAGCGACATAAGATCTTCAAGTAAACTGATGTTCGAATCAAGTTAACAAAATAAAAAAGAAGAGAGGATTCCAATTGATGCTACAATGCTCGAGTGTTCAAGAACAGCCTCATTCATTCATGGGTTAAAGAAAAACTCGGAAAGAACAGCTTTCCATCCATCAAAATTTGAGCACGCCATATTGTTGCCCAAATACAAAGCTTTTATGATGATAACGCTTCTCACACAATCCAAGGTTAATATCAGGCTCCAGCCTTCTGCTTCTTGGGAACCCTGTAGCTTCCTACTACACAAGCATGGTCTCTCTCAAATGGCTCTAGCGTTACTTGCTCTGCTGGCTTAAACTGCTCTTTCTGTAACTTTTTCACTTCTGCAGCAAAAACAGCTTCAGCTGGCACAGTTGAATCAATACAGTTCGCCTGCATAAACATTAATAAAAAGGTTCACTACGGGTTTAGAAAACTGACTTTATTCTATATGACTGAAACAATGCAAAAAAGTGAAAACAAACATCTGATGAAAAAGCGAAATTACCTTGATTGATATGACAAAATGACCCCCATTTTTCAAAAAGTAGTGAGCATTGAGCGCAACAATACGGGCCTGCATTGCAAGAACCGTTAAAAACAATTGTATCTATGGAAAAGTCCCAGAAAATTTGAGCTATTAACTTGATTGGTTGAATCACGTAGTACAAGTGTATATTGAAAAAGATCCATAGATAAATACTGGCATTTGCTTTCCGCAGATACATAACTGTTTTTGGTTTGGAATCAACATGGGGATATATCACAATCGCCACATCAATCATATAGCCTCATAACCCAAAGCCCAGAGAAACAACATAAACAAATTAGAATGTACTTAAACCCCTCTACCGTATATGGAGTTCGTCCGTCAGGAATCACAAAGGGGAACCCGATCCAAATCATCATTAAGGGCATTGTTAGTGAAACAAAATGATCAGATGTTCCAGACAAAGCCACTCACAAGGAAGCCCGGGAAATAACTAAACAGAACTTAGGCCCAGGAACTTCTGTTGACAGGGGATACTTAAGTTCTCTCTTCAGAATATGGAGTTGGGTTCGTCAGGAATCACGCAGGGGAATCCAATCCAAATCATCATAAGAGCACATTGGTGAAACAATCAACTTCATGAACAAATGCTAGGATGTGCTAGACGAACCTTATTATTCACCAAATTAATAAAGGAGACTATAATCAGAAAGTGGATCTTCAGTCTGGAATCAAGAAGAGGAATCCAATAAAATATATTATTCATGTTGAGACGTTGTGTTATTATCTGTCAAGCCAGATACTGTAACTGTGCAACTGTTCGGAACAAAAGCAGTAGTAACCCAAACACAATTGCAGATGTAGTCATGAAATTTAGGAAACGTTGTGCAGCAACCAGGATCAAGAGTGTCACTGGCTATACCTCACAGAACAATTCAGGAGCCAAAGAATCAAACATTGAAACTGTCATCAGCTAGTGGATTTCTTCAGTCACGAATCATGAAGGGGAATCCAAAAAACTCATCATTTGAACAGCAGTTTCAGTGAGATAAGGGATATAACCAATTTCTGTACGTATATATTAACTCATGGTTGGTATATAGTAACTGAAGGATGAAAAGGTAAATGAAAACTGGAAGTACCTGATCAGGTTGCGCAACATCAGCAAATATCACATCTACCATTCCCACAAGCATGCGATATCTTTGAGGATGCCGAGCATCCTCAATAATTGGTATTACATTTGTCCTCTTCTTGGCCATATTCACAAGATCTCTGCCACTCCGATGTGAGAACTCAACAGCATACACAATTCCAGTCTGTGAAAACCAGAGGAATACATCATTTAAATACACGTATTATCTGCCTATTCTTTTATTTAACTTGAGCTTTAGTATGATAATATACGGCATTCAGCTGAACCATCCGAAGAGCAAGATTTCATTGCCACTATTAGTAGCCAATATCATTTCGACAAAACCTTATAATAGGCTTCCTAAAAGGTACGAATTTCCACTTACAGGCCCAACGATATCAGATACATGAGAAACTGTAGTTCCAGAGGCAGCTCCCAAGTAAAGCACATGAGCACCAGGTTTCTGTATAACAAAAATAAACTCGAAGGATAAATATAATTAACTACAACCCTGACATAACAGGATAAACAATTCTATTTGGGAAAGCCATTTAGAATCAAGGCCCAACCAAACACAACATTACAGAGGTAAGCCACCGGGGAAGTGGGAGTCAATAAATTCATAAAAACCCACCAAAATGTTGCAATTTAAACATAACTGAGAAAAACAAAGCCTTCCCTTAAAAACAAAAGAGAAGAAATCGAGAAAAGACAAATAATGAAGGAAACAACATATATGAGAACAAACATAGACAGACGTTCAATAGACACAACATTAAGTATTCTTCAGATGTAAAGTAAAAACATGAGGGTTCAAGCTTGTGTAAATTTTAAGGCAAACCATAAGTCTGCATTACAGCTTCAAAACATACTAACATGTTAGGGCATAAAAAATGCCTTTTTTCTTAACAAAAATTCTAGAACTACAAAAAAAAAACTCGAATTAAAACCACACACCCAAACACAATATAGACGAGTGGAAAAAAAGCATTCCAAAAAGTCAAAAAAGAGAGAGCTTCTGAAAGGCTAGCACTAGTATACTCTAAAAGCTTAGGAAAGTCCATCCCAGGGTGAGAAAAGAAGACAAAAAAAATCAAAAAGGGAGGAAAAACAAAGAAAACGAGAAATAATGAAACCAAGGAAAAATAAGGACAAAAATTAATCCCAAAAATCTAACAGACGCCATCATAAACGATGCAGAACCATGGCATCAAGAAAGAAAAAATAAAATAGCCAAAAAAATTCAAGCTAAAAGAAGGAGAAAATAAGGCAGAGATATATACTCACAATCCAGATGTTATCAACACCGCCAAGGATAGCTGCAGCTAATTTCGACCTGAAGGGATTCCAAACCCTGTATTCTTTTTTTACTCCGTCTTCACCCTCAACAGAGATTCTCTTCTCACCATAGACACTTTCTCCTTGGACAAGGTTGAGTGTGACGAGGGCATCTTCCTTGGCCTTGGCGATGAATACACCTTCATGCCTATGAGCTTCAATAACTGCCTTCGCTCCACCTTTCATACCTCCTTTCCCTCCCCTTCCTCCCCCCCTTCCTCCTCCCCTTCCTCCTCCCCTACCCCCACCCCGTCCTCCCCCTCTACCTCCACCCCTTCCTCCTCCTCTTCCTCCTCTTCCTCTACCACCTCCATCTCCACCAAACCTACCCCCGCCACGCCCTCCTCCTGCATCCAACAAAAGGGATTAGAGACACCAAATATAGAAATAGCTAAACATAAGGCCAGAAACTTTGCAAAAGCCTTCTGATTTGGGGAATTCTAAATTCTAGTTTTAAATTGCAATCATTTCCCGTTTGAGAAGCAAATTCATACACAGCTTTTGTAAAGGCATTCCGATTCTGGAAATACTGCTTTATAAATTCCTTCCAATTCAGGATATTTTTCTTACACCTTTCTTTAAACAAGTACATCAACTTCCCTTTAATTTTGCAAAGGCCATTCCAGCGCTGGAAACTTCTAACACATTGCTTTTAATGAATATAACCATTCCCCATTTAGACGACAGAAAACATAATAAAGAAGACATGCAGAATTAGCTTTACATGGATGCAACCATTTCACATTTAATCGGGAAATTCGAATACAACTTTCTTGCAAAGGTAGAGCTTGGAAAGGCACTCAAATTTTGAAAATTTCTAAATCTTTCTCTTTGCATGAATACGACCATTTCTCATTTAGATGACAAATTTAGAGACTGCTTTTCTAAGTAATTTCATTTCTGGAAATTCCTGAAGCCTAGATTTACACGAATACCACAATTTCCCATTTGAATTGCGAAGTCAGACACAGCTCATGGCCAGATACTGCAAATATAACTTTCCAGTGCCTATAATCAAGTAGTAAAACTGTAACTTTTAACAATCAGATCAAACAAGACAAATGTTTTAACGAAATTAGTGATACAGTTCGATAGGCATTCCGATTCCGGAATCATTTCAGAGCCTAACGCTGTATAAGCATAAACATAGCTAGAACACTCTGAAACGAGAACAGTTTAAAAGGTTGGTCCGAACCTATAGAATTTTCAACATTCACACTCCATGAACATGAGCGCAGGCAGAAAAAGCCTTGAACAAAAGACAACCGCACGCATCAGAAACACAAGATCATAGAGGACTTCAATTCTTACGAAATAGCCTGACGGCCAAAAATCAACAGCACGAAAGCAAACGAACAACTCAGACACGCAGAAACACGGACCTTTGATATTATGTCTCCTAGAAAACCTCCCCAATCCAGACAAGATGAACCCTGGACCTAAGGAAACACGGGAAACCAGAAGGACTTTCTCTCCCTAGCTTTTACGACGGAAAGACAGAGAAACGGGAAAGAGAGGGCCTAAAAGCCTACGAAACGGAAGCGAAATCGGCAGAGAATTACGGTCCCCTCCCCCGCCCCGCACCCCCGGCAACAAAACCGCAAGCAAGCAGGGAACCAACATGTAGATAAAGGGCAAAGCGCGTACCTCGGCCGCCTCCACGACTCATGGGAGGCCTCATTGCGCTCTGCTAGCGAGTTCGCCGTCTGCTTCTCAGCAGGCTACGGAGGTTGGTTCGCAAAAGAATAGGAGGAGAACGCGCTGCTGCTGCTCAGAAGCTGCTGCTTCTTCTTCTTCTTCTTCCTCTTTCGCCGCAGCAGAAACCCTAACAAAACCTCTGCTAAAACCCTTTATATCAGTTCCTCCGAAGTTTCCCCAAATTACAAATATATCCTTTTCCCTTGTAGTTAGGACTTTCTTCCAAATTACAAGTATGATCTTTTTTTTTTTCCTGTAGCCAGATCTAGTTCTGGCTCCTGATGTGCCAAGGACTTGGTAATTTGTCGGGGGTTTTTCGACCATATCGATCCCAGATATATGAAGTATTGGGGTTCTAAATCGGGAGATGGATAGTTTGATGAGCGGTTGAAAAGTAATAAGGTTTTCATTTAAGAAAAATAAGTACGATCGTTTCCCCGGATTAGAAGAATGTGTAAGCATCTTAGAGTTAGGGGTTCCAAATTTTGAGATTAGGGTTCCAATTTTTGGGATTGGGTTTAGATAAGAGACACTAGAGAGGTTCGGTTTACATGAGAGAGATTAGATTTAAATAAGTGAGATTCGGGTTTAGATATCCGAGATTAACGTTTAGATGTAAGAGGTTAAGGGTTTTGATATAGGAAATTAAGGTTTACATGTAAGGGATTAGGGTTTAGTTATAAGAGATTTAGGTTTTTATATGAGATTATGGCCTTTCTTTTGAGCAATTGTGTTATCCACTACACCCTTCTTACTTTATGCTTCTGATTAGTTGGCTGCTAACTTGGTAATATATGACCCAATCAATCTCTTATCATACCGAATTTTTCATTCTCATTCGTTCCATCTCTATCTTGATGATTTGTATAATTCTAAGGAGCATTTGATCTCACTTCCTACGAAATTCAAACAATCACAAAATCGAAAATGAATGGAAATTGTATACAAGATAACAAAGAATACAATCACTATTACATCCTCGAGGTGCTAATAAGTTAACACCCTGAGCAAGTAAAAGCTCAAATTTCACATATGAAATTCAATGTGGTTATAGCTCCTCAAGTTGATGACCAAGGAATATGTCAGTTTCATTGGTACAAAGAGACTTAGAAAAGCTAGTTTCTCTTAATTCTTCAATTCCACTTAGAGTTTAATCCATCACATGGCACCACTTTGCCGATTGCTACCGTCGCATTCTGACACCAACATATATTTTCATCATCATCATCATCATCATAAATACTCAGCTCATCTGAAGTTGTTCAAGAAAAATTGTAGGATTTTGACCACCGTAGACTCATCAAACAAGTTTCCAAGACGACACTCAGTACTCAAAGTCTTATTACATAATATCATAAAGGCCACATAGATCTCCCATATTTGATTGAAGCGAATTTCAAAGCTTTGTGGAAACCTGGATTAGGAATTTTCATTACAAAATATCATGTTATCAACACCATAGATCGCTCATAGATCTCCCCTTGTTCAATGCCAGCATAGTTTTGGGCGTGCATTGTTCGTAGCAAACGCACAAACTTGTAAAAGCGGTTTCGTGTTTTGACCTTACATAGTCTTCTTCGTCATATAATATGACAATTTGAAAGCAAAAAGCACTGTCACAGGACCTATTATTCATGAATCCCACCATCAAATTACTTCAGCAATTCTTCCATTTGCACCATGCAAATGCCGAAACAAGCTCCCATTTTTGACTTAACAAACGCAATTAAGGGCACAAATTTACCCAATCAGTAAAAAGATAAAAACTCTCCTCGGTCAGTGGAAGTGATGAACCCTCTGTTTGACGAAAATGACGCTCTCACCTTTTTATATAGAGGTATAGCTTGAAAAACATGCTGCCTCTCGTAGTGCTTTCCTTTAAGAATTTTAACTGTGAGTTGGCTTTCCTTTAGTTGCTTCAAGAGCACTGCTTAAGAAGCTCTCATCTGGGGGTTTGTTCACACCCTTCTCTTCCGAAGGTTTGTTGACACCACTCAGAAAGCTGTCAGTTTGAATACCTAGCAAAGCCCTCTCAATTTCATCAGATGCAGTATACCCTTGAGAAACCATACGATCGCGGATGGATACTGCCTCCTCGTAATGCTTACCATCAAGAAGAGATAGGATCATCTGCTCATATGCTGAATCAGTGATTAAAACCTTCTTCTCATCTAATGAGCTCAATATTGATTTCGCCTTCTCAATCACCCCGGCTCTTGCATAGGTCGAAAAAAGGCTTGCATACGCTTTGCAACCAGGTTCTCCAGTTTTCATCTCAATGTTCCTGAAGAGGATCTCAGCTTCCTCCACTAAGCCCAACTTGCCAAACCAGCCAATTAGAACCGTCAAAGCATCTACCCCAGGCCTTATAGCTTTGCTCTCAAGTTTCAACAGCACATCCAATGCCTTCTCGAATTGGTTTGTTTTCTCATAGGCTGATATAAGTAAACCTATGGACTCATCCTCAGGTGTTAGCCCGGCAACTAACATGTCCTCCATCATCAGAACTGCAGATGGTAGCATGTTAGCTTGCGTATATGCATTCATGAGAGCGGAGTATACATTTGGTCCCATGTGAGGACGTAGAAATACATCTTGCTTGATCATACCAAAGATTCTAACAGCTTCCGAGACTTGGCCTAGCCTCCCGTATCCTTTGAGGACAGCTAGATATGTGTCAACCGTTCCATGTACTTTTTCATCTTCCATCTCGGCCAGCAGCATTTCACCGGCTTCAGGGTTCTCAGTTGTACAGTAAAAGTCGATAAGTTCGGTGCAAGCAGAAACATCTGGCACATATCCCATTGATCGTATACGATCATACATCTCCCTAGCTTTATCCAGCCTCTTTAGCTTGCAATACATATCAAGCAGCAGAGTACACACTACAAAATCGGAAGGAAAGCCCTTGGCATCCAAGGTGCTAATCAGTCTCTCCACATCATCGTAGCGCTCGAGATTGATGTACTTCACGACAATTCTTGTTATATCCTGACTCCTAACTTCAAATGTATCCTCCAGCAGTGCAAATTCAAATATCTGCAAGAAAAAACTCAACAATGTAGAGTTATATCATCTGACTGACTACAATGCTTCACAAAATGCAATAAAGGACGAGGTTCTATTTCCATGGACATTCCTTGAAATCTTCAGTTTTCATAAACAGCATGAAAACATTCGAGAATTTCAGAACAGCTGAAATGGTACAGTAACCATGCACATACAGATACAGAAACAAATGATCAGAGTCAACAAAAACAAGGTCTTATCCCTGTGTGAAAAGCGACGTATCAAATGAAAAGCCAGAGAACATTAAGAGTAAACAAAAAGGGGGGATACATAAATGAATGACTAGATACATACACATACAGATGCCAGATCAATTTTCTTTGGAGGTAATACTCGGACAGCACTATATGGTCAAACGACTACATGCACTTCAATTCACTCAACAACCAGGTCATCTACATGAAGTAGTCCATAATGAACTGTAGCATTACCCATGTACATCCAGAAATTAACCAACTACAAAGATTACATGCTCTAAATGTTGGTCAGGTCTCATAAATGCTTCAGTATAGATGAGCTGAAGAATCAAAATATCCTGCCTTTTAACATCAAACGGGCAATGACATTGCTAAACTTTCTCGTATTTGTATATGCTTCCTTTAACAAAGCATCCTTTTTGCGAAAACAAAATGGAGTTCGTCAGATTCAAACCTGGAACATGAGATCGCGCTCTTTTTCACTATCAAACTCTTTCAGGAGATCCACCCAGTCTGACCTTTTTGGGTACATCGTTTTTACCCACTGCTCTAACATGGCAGGAACATCATCAACCATGGGGGATCGAAGTTGTCTCGTTATCCACTTCGTCTTTCTGGTAACTCTATATTGTTCTTCGGTTTCCAGCGCAATTGTTACTCTATCCAGAGGGGGAGTTTCCCTGTTTGGCGGCCGTAAATCTACTATAGAAGGTTCAACCATCTCAGCCATAGGGTTGTACTGCTCTAGTAATTGCAAATACTCAGGTTTCCCATTGCGTTTGGTCATAACAAATTCTTTGAGTTCTTCATAAACATCCATATCTCGTTTATCCTCTTCAGATAAACCCATTGGTTCAAATAAAGAGCTTGCTGATGAAATGTGATTTCCACCTTGAGATCCTGATGAGGCCCAACCAGTTTTGCTCTCAGCTTGTTTGAAGCCATATGCATGAATTCCTCTCACCTGTTTATATACGACCACCCATAAGTTTTATGTTACAAAAACTCAACAAATCTGTTCACCATGAATTTTAATTCTGTTCCTCAAGTTGGCACGCCATCAGGGGGTTTCTAGCTCAAAGTTATTGAAATAAATTGTTAGAAAGCTGGTATGGCATTAAAGTTTCAAGTTAAAATCTGACGAAATAAAATGTTGATATATGCCACAGCTTGAGTATTTTGTGTGTATGTATTCTACTTTAACTCAATTCAAGTCTCAACAAAATGTAATGTATTTTTCTGTGAGTGGAAAAGAGAGTTTTTTTTTTGGGTTGCGGACGAGAATACGTATTTATACACGACTAGAATCAAGATACGCTATCTTGCACAAAACATTAAAACATGGAAAATTCGAGGCACAATTAGCGATATACTCAAGAGAAAATCAGAGAAACGCAGAAATTGACGATTAAGCAAAAGAAACTCTCTAAGAGCCGGGTGGGGAACGGACGTGCAATGAGAAGAAGACATAGACATAAACATAGAAAGAACGGGAATTTACGAGATTAAATTAACGAAAAAGAGAAAGAAAGAAAGAAAGAAAGAAAGGGAATCAGAAAGCAGTACCTGAATCGAGCGGCAAGAGCGCCACGTCCGTCGTAGCAGAGCATTCATCTCAGAGAAGAAGACGAGGGAGAAGCAGAAGCAAGAGAAGCAGAGAAGTGTATTACCTACTGCTTATTGTGTTCTATTTACAGAAATGGCCACATAGCTTCCCCTAATTACAAAACTGCCCATGAATTTTCAAAACTAGCCTTAAAGTTTCCCCTAATTCCAGAAATAGCCATAGCCATTCAGGAATCAAGCTTAGGGTTTAGGGTTTAGGGATTAGGGTTGTAGTCAGTTGTTAATCCGATTCGATGATCTGCGGAAGCTAGAACGCACTACGCCACTCGATTTCGCACTCGGAAATGATCGAGCATGAAGCATGTTTTGGTTGATTGGCTTGTAGAAATGTCATGTAGCCATATCTCTCACCATGTCATCGATTGGACCGTCAAACTACTTGCTTGTTGCACGAATCGGTCATGCATAGATGCTTGTTTTTTTGCAATCTCTCTTCGCTTTATGATCGCTTCTCTACCTCCTTTCGATCTGGATCATAACATGTGGCAAGGGACTTACAAAGTACCAATATTCTCTTGCACTTCTTTTCATTTCCATTGTTTGGATTTGCTTATTGTTCCATTCGAATCGTTATCAGGACTACAAACAAGCCAAGCAATTGAAGAAGAAAGTACAGCAGCAGCAGAAGCTAGCTTGCAATGCTCCGAATAAACGCAAAACTCCGGATCCTCTTCACATTGCTGCATTGGCGACGGGCCAACCCTTTAACAAAGATCAGCAGCACGAGGAGTAAATGCGCGAGAAGCGGGCTAACAATACATCGGGGCCAAAACCAAGAGATGCTTTGCTCGAATGTTTCCCCACAACTATCTCACACGCAACGTTCATTCTGGAGCTGAATCGATGCA
>JBBBWG010002227.1:10793-27523 GCA_037176905.1 Azolla pinnata
TGCCATTTATGCCCGTCGGATGTACCTCTGCGCCATTCTACGTCTTTCGACGGTGTGGATCAATCGGCTCCGAAGACGCAATACGTACATTCCAGGATCGGCTCATCGGACGGACCCGCTTGCGCCGTTCTGCAGCTTTCGACGGTCCGGATCGATCGGCAGCTTCAAGAAGAGGCTGCTGACGTGGACGAGCGGATAGGGCTGGGGCGGACACGTGGACGGCGGGATGGCCCGGGCCCACTGCCACGTGGACGGTCATCCGTCGCTCTCCACCCGCTGACGTGGCCGGATCTGATTGGTCAGCATCCCCCCCCCCTTCCTCTCTGTCTCTGTACAATCTGAAGAATTGTATCGCACGCGAAGAAGAAGAAGAAGGAGCAGAAGAAGAAGAAGAAGAAGAAGAAGAAGGCGATGGCGATGGAGCATCCGAAGCTGTGGAAGGATCAGCGTCAGGCGTAACTGAACCTTCAGGGAAGAAACGGAAGCAGAACAGTGAAGAAGGAGGAGGAAGAAGAAGAAGAAGACGGAGACGGCGGCGGCGACGATGAAGAAGGAGGAACGAGGAAAATAGACGCTGAGGCAGAAGATTCTGCGGAAAATCGGACGCTGGAGGAGGAGATTCTGGCTCAGGAGAAGCGGATATTGAAGAAGGACAGGAGTCAATCGGTTGGAAAAGGAAGACGAAGAATTTGCAGCTGTACTAACAGAAGCTTCAGAAGCGGTTGATCGAAGAAGAGAAGAACAGGACGAGACGTTCCAGGAGACAGACGAAGAAGATAGAGAAGTGGGAGAAGGAGAAGGAGAAGGAGAAGGAGAAGACGAGGAAGCTAGGTCCTAAAGTTTCATGCATCTTTTCTTTGCTTTCTTATAGCTATGGATGATCCTAGCGTCTATCAGATCATTCAGCTTCACGAGCTTCGGCAACAACAGCCCGATAATAGCAATCCTTCGTCTGTTCTTCAGTCTCTCCCCATCCGTGTGGTATCTTTCTTCACTTTTCGGAATTTCACAGTATAAGGATCAGTCCATTGCTTTGAAGACGAGTTCATCTCCACGTATTGGATCAGACCGAACCTAATGCTTTGCAAATAATCAGATCCATTTCTGATACATTATTTCATTTTCATTTTCTTGATCTGCTTGGGAACTTCTCCTCAGTGTCATTTTTTTCCTCTTACTAACTTTCACTGTATCCAAACGAAGAAATTGATTTTGATTTATCTTGCTCTTCTTGCAAACTGTTTGTATTTAGTCTTTTGATGTTGGATACCATCTGATCGTGAGAGCTATCCAAGAGCTTCGAGACAAAAGGAAAAGCTCAGTTTCAGTAGGAATTGGTGGACCATGTGGTTCTGGCAAATCTAGGTATGGAATCCTGATGCCAGATTCTTTGAGAGTATGTGAATTGATTTAAAAAGGAAACATGATTTATTAAGAGGAGCTTGAAAATCCATTTGAGATCGTCGAAGACAATCTGTTGATACGAACTATCTGATTTATTACTATTGTCTTGCAAAATCCAGTCTTGCTGCCAAAATCGCTTCTGTGTTTGGTGCAACTGTAGCCATCCTTGAAATGGAGCATTATCAAGATCCTTCAATTTCGTCTGATGATAGCAATGACCTGGATACTGTAGATTTTCCCCTACTGATCAAGGACCTTGAGGTTCATCATTTTTCTCAATTTACTGAAGGCTCTGATTTGATTATATCTGCTTTTTTCCAGTCCTTACAAATTTTCACATTCGTAGAGTTTGTTGCATGGGAAGGAGATAATGATGCCGCAGTTTGATTTTCAACAAAAGAAAAGATTAGGATACAAGGTTGTCAATGCCCCTAAATCTGGTGTGGTAAGAATAAGTTTTCTCTTCTTCAAAATTTTCATTCACGAATCTTAACAATGGCAGTGTTGTAATATTTATCAGCCAGGAACTTCTTCTGTTTATCTATCTGCATTAGAAACTTTTCTGTACAGTGTCTAGATGAAAGAAAACGAAAATGTTTTAACCTTAGAACCAGTCATAGTGCTTGGTTGTTGACTGATATCAAAAGATCTGGTATGGTAAGAATGGCTCGTTCTTTCCATGTCTCGATGCAATGTTTTTTATTCACGTAGTTCTACTGCATACCAACGGAAACTAGCACCAAGGGATGTTTGGCATAATGACTTTGTAAAAGGTTTCACCTTCACACTTTTACACAAGGAGACTATTCTGATCCTAGAAATAGAACTTATATAGTGCAAGGGAAAGCATGTATTTCTTTTGCGTTGAGCGGAGGTCCCATTTTTCCAATCAGTTTAAAAGAAACACATTTTTCTAGAGAGAAAAATGCTAGTTTTAGTGATTGTCACTTATAAAAGCTCTTCTAATAAGAATGCCATGCTCGTTTTCAGTCTTGATGCACTGAATTTCAATGATCAATAAGTCTAAAGTGTATTAATTAGGAAACTGAGACCTGTACCCTGGAAAGGCTCCTTCCCAGTCACTCGATAATAAATTTGGGAAATAAAGATTTGGAAGGAAGGACATTGTTCTTGGGTGTATGATACAGAGAACGGGTTCCTGTTGTTTGATGCCCCCTTTTTCTAAGTCACTTTGTGAAACAGATATCATCTTCGATTAAAGTCTGATATTTTGGACTTTTGTAAAGGTATATGCCCATTGATGTTCACATGTTAGTATCATTTCTATTGCCTTGCCACCTATTTAGTTGGCAAGCCCTGTTAGCGTCTCGTGAAACTACCTGAGCTATGCTGAGATATCACTTACTGACACTAATTGATAACAAATTGAGGAGGGCATTTACTACTATTATGGTAGTTTCTCCGAGACATATCTGACTTTCTATGAAAATGTATTTTACAGATCAAGAAATATAGCCAAGACTAATTTGTATTGTCCAATCAGGTAATATTGGACGGGACATATGCATTAAACTCAAAGCTGCGTTCTTATCTTGATATCAGAGTAGCTGTGGTAAGTTTAGTGTGATTATTCATACTTATATCAAAGCAGATACTTATATGTGATTGTTCCTTTTTCAAAAAATTAAATTTTTATTGAGCATTGTAAATAGGTGGGTGGAGTGTATTTCAATCTTCTCTCAAAGGTACTTCGGGACATATCTGGCAGTGCATTGTCAATTGACCAACTGATTGACAGCATTTTTCCATCATTTAGAGAGCATATTGAACCAGATCTCCATCATGCCCAGGTATACTCAGCATTACCTCTTTCCTTCTGCTAGAGTATTTTCTGGAAAAATTGGTGAATATAGGTTACTCGAATTCGTTTGGCATAGTTTTATGGTGGTTTATTCTTTATACAGCTTGGGAATTGATGCATTTGACAAACACGTAAATAAAATTTATCATTATAAGCCTGTAAACATACTGGCATGCAATCATCTGATTGTGGAAAACAATGGGTTAGCCATATCGATTCATATGAAAATGTAAAGGTCTTATACCATGGGGCCAATATGGTCTTGTTATGCATTTGATGTTAATGTAACACTGCTAACTGGGGAACCAATTGATGTCCTGAAGGTATTGTATTTTGTTGTTCCTCAGATCTACTGCAGCAATAGTTTTAAATCATCCTTACGTGAACCATATTATATATTGAAAATGGATAAACAGGTATTGATCTTGAACCATAGCCTCTGATTGTAAGGAGAAAAGCCAAGGTTTATGGCCACAAGATTTTGCTTATTTTTCTTTATTTTTATAATAACACATGCAGTTCCTCACCAAAAATGTTAGTGCTTTGTACAACTCGCAGAAGCGTTATGAAAGGTGAACCTTTTATATGTCTGTCTGTATGCATGCATGCATCTATATATATGTGAATGTTCCAGTATGTATGTATGCATGCATGCATCTATGTATATGTGAATGTTCCAGTATGTATGTATGCATGCATGCATCTATGTATATGTGCATGTTCCAGTAAAGGAAATCTGATCAAGCTATAGACAATGGCAGGTCTATTGAGATTTATTTAAGGCCACCATTCGCTACAGACCAAGGGCAGACAAATGACTGGATTAAAATACGGCAGTGTGGGATCAGATATGATGCTGCTTGGGGGGATCAGAGGATAGTGGACAAACATTTCATTATCAAACCGAAGGTTGAATTTGAGGTGAGGTAGGAATAAGCTCCGATTTATTATTGTAAACAAAGATTCATTTGATTGCACTTATTTTGCCACAACAATTCTTAACTTTAATGAGATGTATCATTTGTTTTTTATTATTGTGTGCTCATAAAGTGGACAAGGGATGTTTTCCTTCATTTTCTTTGCCTGCAGCCTTCAGTTATATCATAAAAAGTGCACTGCCTTGAGACATATTTTCAATGAGATAAACAAGCGGAATTCTGGCTGCTTGCCAAAGGCACATGCCATTTTCTGTTTAATATCATATGCTTCTCTTATAAGCAACTCATTAAGCAGAGAGTAACTTGCATTTTCGTACGTTTGCACTAAGAAGAAAATCAGACCCTACTTTAAGATACTGAAGGGCAACTCAAATTTCTACACAAAGGGCTAGAACACATCATCTGTTCTGCTCAAAATCTAGTTTTTGAGATTTTGGAGGAGATAGCTTTTTGGGAGCTGTTTCTGCCCATCCCTATTGGGTTCAGCCAAGAAAGAGGGACATTACTTGAATTCTTTTAGTATTCTTCCTCTTCTATAAGATGGGAGGGAGATATCCATGTTGGAGGTGAGAAATTACATAAAAGCTTACCACTAGCTTGCTGGAAGAAGGGGCTAGGGCCCCATTGTTTTTGTAAGGTGATCATGCCATACCTGCTGTTTAGATAGTGTATGGTTATCACCCATACTTCTTATACAACTGCTGCTGGCAGAGTGTCTCTGATTGAATTGATGCGGGCATCTGGAAACCCACATGCACCTCATTGTAGCTTCGCTTATCAGCTTCCAATTCACATCTTCAATAGATTCCTACTCCATTTTGAATTGAGCTGTATGCACTTATCTGTATCTTCATGAAACCGGAATACTCTTTCTGGAAATGTTGACCAAAATGCAAACCCCCATGAATAGACTTTCTTATCATGACAGTTCAAATGAATTCTCCACAAGCCTGTTGTGCATGCTTGCATTTTCGGAGACATTATCTTATCATTTCTATCTGGGCTCTGCATATTATACTTTCGCTGGCTGACATAATCATTATCTGCATTCTCCTGTTGGCAGTGCTTTCTGCCATTATATGAGGTTTGTAGTTGCTTTCTGCCATTAGAATTTGGTGACTCAGTTTGAGCGAGTACTGGAATAACTGTAAAACTTTAGTACTTGACTTGGGTGTTGGGGCCTCTCCATTCCTATTCCCCTGGGTTGCTTGCTTCGCAGTTTATCTAATGGTGTGCTGCAAATACCCAAAAATCTTCTGTTTTCTCTAGCTGTGCTTGGTTAAGGATCAAATCACCACTTCTTTTGTTTCTTTTGGATTATGCCTCATGGTATTAAATGAGAATGTGGCAGCTCAGTTTGACTGAGTACTGGGACAACAGTAAAATTTTAATACTTCCCCTTGGTGTGTAAGAGGCTCTGCATTCGTATTACCGTGGGTTCCATATCAGTTTATGTAATGGTGTGACTGCAAATACCACAATCTTCCATTCTGTTCTAGCTATGGTCAAGTCAGGATCAATCTACCATTTTGTTTCCATATTATTATAAATTGTAGTATAACATTATAATAATATTTTAGGCATTGCAAGCTGATTTCCAGTGTGTTCTATTGTTATTCATATTATTCATAAGTTAGTATATGGGACCAAGCTCAAGTATTTGGTAATATCTCAAAAGCATTGCAGGTTGATTTGTATTGCGTTCAATTGTTATTTTTGGTACTAATAAACTTATATGTGGAAACTAGGTCAAATGTGGATGAGAATAGTATATTCTATGTTCTTGTATGATAAAGACTTTGGCAAGGTCCTTCACCAATGAAATCTGAAGCACATCAATCTCATCTGTCTGCTTTCAAGTAGCAAGTTTAATGGATGACATCACGCTTGTCTTAGTTAGGTTTTCTAGTCAGTAGCTGTGTGTGATGGCTCCTATATATGCTCGAGTGGCTAGTGAAATAATTAAAATTATTTAAAAAATCTTAATAATAATCCACTAGCTGATTAACTATTACAGGTTGGAAAGGAAACGTTGGGAGGCTTGCTGGCTCTTGGTTACCAAATAGCAGTGAGCTATAAAAGAGAGAGTGAAATCATTGATGATGGCATGATTTGTATATGTATAGAAACAATTGATGACTTGGAGAAGACATTTATTTTAGTGAAGGGAAAAGAGCGCAAGGTATAATTGGTGTTCTTGCTTCCAATTTTTTTCATTCCCTCATTGTCTTGTTAATTGTTTCTGTTATTGTCTCTCTTTCATTCATAGGTTGTTACAGCGAAAGCATTTTCATTAGGTATGGAAGGGCCATGGATTACAAAGTCATATTTGGAAATGATGCTTGAAAAACAAGGTAGAACTGGAGGAAAATTCTGAAGTACTCGAGTTCTCATTTGTTTGTTTTTCCTACGATGCCCTTGATTAAGCCTATGTCAAGAAATTATGAGTCCCGTTTCCTCAACTATTTGGCTATTTGAGTAACTGCATGGTCAATCCACCTTTTTTGAGGGGGATAGTTCACTGTCATTTTTGTCAAGATAAATGAAAGCGCAGGGTCATTTCTGTGAACATTGAAACACGTGTTGGTGTCTTAGAGTTTTTCCCTTTTGTATGCATGCATTTGTGTCTATACATCCATATAGGTTTACTTCATATAATCTTGCAGGTCTGCCACGACTTGATTCTCCTCCACTTCCAATGTCAGTATTTCAAGGCCCCACTTCCCCAAGACTATTGGCCAGTGGAGATAGTAAAATTATTTCACCAAAGCCTGTGCGACTACAGCCCTCTCTTCAATCCAAGATGCCAGATGCAACAGAACCATGGACTCGGTCGCCCAGAAAAGCAGAGATGGAAACATCTACAGCTATTTGGCGCATTGCTTCAACAGAGGCACTTGCTGGAAAGGCAACTGCAGGTATTGCTCATACAGGATGTGTCGCATTTTCTGCTGATTCCATTTATCATTATACAATTTTGAATTACAGGATCTGATTCTGTGGGAGACCCTGTGAGAGCAGGCATGCATATTCAGGCCATGGCAGAAGCATTTGATTTTGATAGAGGGCTTCTGCTTGCAGTGCAAGGGGTCCAGGTAAAGAATTTATATGATCACAGTGTTTTTTTCACATTATCTGGTACTTTCGACAGCTCCAAAAGTCATCCCATCTTTTCTGTCAGGCATTGCTGAACGCAAAAGGACCCCCTGTAATTGTGGGCATAGGTAAATCAACACTTCCCTATTTCAAATGTCGATGGCAATGTCCAAACATGCTTTTAGTTGAATCATCGAGATTTGGATAGCTTTTCATGTCATTCTGACCTTTAGTTTATGAAAGGGGGGCCAAGTGGTTCTGGAAAGACAAGCCTAGCATACAAGATGGCAAACATTGTTGGCTGTGAAGTTATATCTCTGGAAAACTATTACAAATCAGAACAAGTGAGAGAATTCAAATATGATGATTTTACATCACTTGACTTACCACTTTTGCTGAAGGTATGTGTATTTATGATGGCATTCATCCAGGTCCTCTATATTTATGTGCATCCACATTTACCAATTATAGAAAGAAGTCATATGTAAAAATAAAAGCTCAATTGTGCTCCGTTGGCAGAATATTCAAGAGTTAAGGAAACAATCATCTGCAATGGTTCCTCTTTTCAATTTTGAGAAGAACGTACGGAGTGCTTACAAGTCAGTTGAAATCTCCAAGGACTGTGGAGTTGTACGTACTCTGGCATTTATACTCCTAAAGAGTCAAATTTATTATGTTTCTAGATGAGTTAAACAAGAACAGCCTTCAAGCTGTTAAATATTTTTTGATCTGGGTTTGTATTCATTTTACTACAACGATCCTATACCATGAATCAATACTTCCATAAAAACAAGGCCCAGGACTGTGTTTATCTAAAGATGCACATGCCTTTGAGAAACTTGCATTTCATCTCCTGTTAATGTGGTGGGCATTGTCAATGTTGTTTTAAATGATCTTTTATAACGTTTCACAATTAATTTGTACTACTGCAAAGTTGTCATAGCTTTTGCTTGCTTGGAATCATCCATATAATCATTATTTGCGGTTCTTTGATATCTGAATTATTGTCAGCCTGCATGCACTAGTACACTTTCTGTCAATTTGTTTTAGTGTCCCTCTAAATCAAAAGGATAGGATACAAAATAATGTTTTAGTCCTTGGAACAACTTCCCCGTCTCTTTTGTGTGGTCATCCAATTATGCGTGTACACTATAACCAACAATATGGCTGTTAAAATAATAATGCAATTAGAGAACAACTTATGTAATAAATGTTAAAATAAATTTTCTAAGGATTCCCATGATCATGTGCAGGTTATTATTGAAGGAGTGTATGCTTTGCATCCAAATATACGCAACATCTTAGACTTTTGGATTGCTGTTGTAAGTTTATATTTTCAGCATGGGGCTAGGATCTTTGTTCCTATGCATTTATGGTGGTTTTCATGTTCTCAATGATTGGCAGGTTGGTGGTGTTCATTCTCACCTCATTAACAGGGTTCAAAGAGACTTGGAGAGAATCTCAAGGCCCTTACCGACACAAGAAATCATGAGAACTGTTTTTCCAATGTTTCAGCAGTATATTGAACCTGATCTTGTTCATGCACATGTAACATGCGTAACTTTTATTAATCTCATTTTGTTCTCACTTCACTCATATCTAGCTAAGGCAAATATCTTGGTATGTAAGACACTGTCAGTTATTCTTGGTAACGTTCTTTGAAATTGGTACCTGAAATTTGAATGTGTGGCTTGAGTCATGTCATTTATTCTATGGGACTGCAGGGTTTATAATATTAAAACGGGTTTATACTATGTATACAATATAACTATCTTGGGAATCATGCTTGTTTTATTTTTACTTATCGGAATGCTTATAACTTGTTTAATTATCCTTGTTATTTATTTCTTATGCAGTTGAAAATACGGAATGACTTTGACCCAGTTCATTCAGCAGACAGTTCCATGTTTGTACTGAAGAGCAGTAAACAGGTTAGACGCTCCCAAAGTTTATAACTGAAAATGGCCAGTAGATGTTTGCTTTGTTTTGGAAACTTCACAACGTCTTGATCTGAATTAAAAAACTTATTTAGTGACATTCTCTGCCATTCACATACAACTAGGCTTTTTCATAGAAAAACGAAGTGAAAACATCTACCAGCTTTAGCATATTATATTTGATTTCATAATAAACTGGACTCTTCAAACTACTATATCAACTGACTTTTTAGTTCTTACTTTTAGACTTTCATGGCAAGGGCAGCACAGTGAATTGAGATACACATACATTTTTTCCATTTCGTCATATGAAAATTACTATATCTGGTAGCATGAAATAGAGATACATACATTATTCTGGTATTGCGATAGAGGTTTTCGCATGCATTATTCTGGATTATATTTGTGTCACTTGAGTCCTGCAAGCCATTGTAAGAAATCCTAGCTATATTTGGATGGCCTTTATGGGTATTTGTAAAATACTTAACAACCAGCCTTGTAAATCAGTATATTTTTGGTTACACAGGTTCCTGTAAAAGACATTGTGAAAGTTCTGGATCCCGAAAGAGTATCTGCTACAGTGCAGCGCTTCACTGACATATATTTGCACTTGCCGGATTTTCCATCAAATGGGTTGTTTACAGAAAGTAACTGTGTCCGTGTTCGAAATTGTGAGGGGCGATTTGCCCTCTTGATACGGGAGGTAAATATTATTGTCAAGAAATATTGATTCACCATATTTCTTTTAAACAAGAAAGCATGTCATTTTTCTCTGTAGCCAATCAGGGAAGGAGATTTTATTATACAACCGAAGGTTGACTTTGATATAAGTGTCCGGACTGTAGCCGGTCTTCTCAATCTTGGGTAAGGGTTATTTTGGGCTCAGTGAATGCTCTTTATTTGCTTTTATCCTAAGACTGACATCTTGTTGTTAAGGTATTCTCTCTATGCTAATTGTTTTATTATTTTAAGATGTCTTTACTTTTACCATTATGAGTTCTCAAAATAATTGTAACCCGTTCTTCAATTCACAATGAATAGGATCAAGCAGTCTTGCTTATTTCATCATAAAAAATGTTAATTTTTTAGAGTACGGGCAGTACGGATTTTAGGAATTGATCCATCCCTTTAGGTGCAAGGAACTGTTCGATTTTTATGCAATTACATTTTGATTTCATATTGCAAGTACACATACGAAAGGTGCAAAGATAGGTTTAAAATTTCGTTGCATAGACTTTGATATATCATTGGATTGGATTTGCCTCAAGGCCCACTAACTGTGTAGAAAGAATCAAACACTTGAAAATCACGATCCTACGGAAGAGGAAACCAACTGTTCGATTTTTATGCAATTACATTTTGATTTCATATTGCAAGTACACATACGAAAGGTGCAAAGATAGGTTTAAAATTTCGTTGCATAGACTTTGATATATCATTGGATTGGATTTGCCTCAAGGCCCACTAACTGTGTAGAAAGAATCAAACACTTGAAAATCACGATCCTACGGAAGAGGAAACCAACTGGTCTTGTGATAAAAAGTTTTGATCATTATTTTCAGCTATCAAGCCATGGCATACCTTGAGGCAACTGCAACAATCTATCACGATGAGCAGGTTGCAAAGAAATGCTTCTTTGGTGGGGCAAATAGTTTAGAGCTTGCTCATTAACTTATTTCTGCTGTTTTATTTCAGCTACTCATTGAAGTGGATTATCTCAAGAACATGGATGGGCCCTTCATACAAATAAAAGGGTCAAACAAGGAGAAAGTTGCTGCTGCAGGGTTGGCTCTTAACTTAGAAGGCACTTACACAACCATGGTATTTTCTTCCTCAAATTTCAGGGCACCTTTGATAATGATAATATGCAGAATGTTGATTATAGACTTCTGCATGCTTTTGTATGAAATAAAATTTTCAAGGATATGAGTAATAAGTAAATATATCCATTATTTTCAAGGAAATGTTATTCATAGAATTCTTCTCAATACCATCTTGTCATGTCTCTTGTTTCAGCCATACATTGAGATTGTTCTAGGAAAGAAATTCACAGATGCAGATTGTTTCTTGGGTCTTCATGATCCAGAGGCAGCTGAATTGCGCAAATGGGTTGATTTTATATATTCTCAGGTACATTCGACAACTATGGTCCATTGCAGTGAATAGCCCATAAACAAATAAATGAGAGCTCAGTTTCCCATCTTATTGGTTGTTTATACTGATGAGTAAGTGACATTCTATTTGAAGGCTGGGAGCAACACTGACTCTGATGATGTGGCGAGCCCCATGGTTCCAATGGAGTTTTTACTTGATGAGCTACAGACACGGGTGAAAAAGCTTGAAAGATGGAATAGATGGCACATTCTGAACAATGTATTTGCTTGTCTTTAGACAAAGTTTTCCTCCATGCTCACGTTCAGCTTGTTTAGAAGTCCACCAAGGTTGTTCTTGTATATGTTTTTATGCTCTGATACGTGGAACATGTATCCATGCAGGTGCTGTGGACTTTCTTCATGTCTGCATTTGTCGGATATGTACTGTATCAACGTAAACGGCATGCTGGGTGATACTTTTCTTCGATAGTTCTCCAATTTGTTCTCGACATTCCCTTATTTGTGAAAAGAAGTGTAAGTTCTCAGTGGCATTGTAGACATTTTATTTTGTATCTCCTGATTTGTCTCTATTCCTGAAGGTTAATTGTCAGGTATCATTGTTACAAACCAAAAGCTCGAGATGTAGGACATGAGACACATTGAATCATTCGAAGAATCTTACCAGGTTATCCCTCTTCCTTACATGTTTGCTTTGTGTCGAGTCATCTAGTTGATGATAATGGTTTGGTCAACCTGCTTGTCTAATGATCTAGCAGATGATCGGCATTGCTGTGGGGGAAATGGAGCTAATGGCCAATTGTACATAGGCGTGATCCTCATCACTGAAAGGAAAATCGTAAGGGCTTGAGGGCTTGTTGCTGGAATGTAAAACTGCACAATGATTCATCATGGTTATCAGAGCAGGGGCCACATCGATATGCATTTCCACAAAGGAATCGAACCATAGATGGAATGTATGATGATGGTGGTACTGGCTTGGAAATTCCAACTTGTTCATTGATTGAATTATTTTATCCATTTCCCCTTAATAGCATGATTATCATAATGTAGCCCACAACACCATTGTAATGGAGGTAGTACTTGCATGACTCAGGCAGCAGGCAGACGAATCTTAGGCACTAAGCTTGAGCTCAGCTTGTCACTTGTATACTTGATGGTACTTCTCAAACCCCAAACCCGTAATCTATTTAAATGTATAATATGTTTATTTTAGCGGCTACATCATTCTCTATCCGTTTGTGGTTTGGAACGAGCTTTGGAAATTGAGGAGAGCAATCCCAAGGCTAGGAAGGAGCATTAGGTTTATCAGATCTCTTGCATTAAAATCATCTGCATAAGCTAATATGTAATTTGCATTACATCTTGGTTTTGACCACTCAATTGTTTCCCTGAGATATAGGAATCCGTATTTTGTTTCTCAAGCTTGTTGAGGGAACTTTGACCTAGAACCCCTTGAGGTGATACCCTGGTTGCCGAGGGAGATATTAGGGTACGTAAGGATAGGTACTGCAAATGGCTAGCTCCAAGAATATTGCACCATCTAATCTTTACAAGCACTTGCTGATTGATGCGCATGGACGGGCAATAAACTAGCTTGAGCATAATCACGTAAGTATATCAGATTGATAAACGTTTTGACAAGCTCTGAAACCATGGAAATCTTCAAGAAAATCTACAAACACGCTAAATAGCTAAAATGATGTTTATACATGACATGTTCTGAGGGGGCATGAAGTTTGAACCACCAGAAAACACTTAGAGATCTCTGGACGCACTCCAATGTAGATCTAGATAAAAACAGAAAGCCAGGATTTGCTCAGGCATTGGTGCGTTTGCTCAATGTGAGTGAGGAGGTCCTTTCACAAATAGAGTACAGATTCAAGCTGAGTTAGCATACGATACGGTCAAAACCTTAAATGTCCAGCTATCGACTTACACCAAATTCCTTTTTGTGGTACAAATTTTGATACCAAATGTAGGGTCTTGGAATCCCTCCCTTCTATCTATATCATTCTTTCACCTGCCACAACTGAAGAAATGCTCTATTTGCAGTGCTGCTGCATTCAATCCTGTCTTAGGTGTCGGCTTTGTTCTTTTCGCTGGTCGCAACCCGACATCCGCAGAAACCCGACTAAAAGTCTGCACAAACAACAGCACCCATGTCTTGTTAGAGTTAACAGGCGAGAGAGACAATTTCTCAATTTCAAAGGGAAACTGTGATTTGAGATGAAGAACGGCTTTTAGTCAGGCATACTAGCATTGGTGCTGGTGGCCGTAATACTTTGACCTGCCCACCCCGCCCATTTGCTCCAAATGAAATGAATGCACCCTTTGATGTCCCTCCATCAGTTGGAGATTGTTTGCACCACTGACTAGTTTTGGATGCAAAAGATTCCACTTGGCTTGTCACTGATAGCCATTTGAACACACAAAAAAAGGAGTTGAATACGATTAGATTTAAGCCCATATGGATCATACTGATTCATTGATTCATTGTAGCATAACACCATTACTTTACCCAAGCATGTTGTGCCGGCAGTAACCCTAACTTCTTTCTTTATGGTCAACGGAACGTGGCCCTTTTTGAGGCTATCTACAACACTGTATTCCTTCCCATTGGTCGGCTTTTGGCATGTGTTTGCGATTTCCGATTCTAAACTTTGCTCGACATCTTTGACAATACTGCCAACTCCTGATGCACGTGTCCTTTCTCCATCATAGGGTAAATCTTCTTCTAAGTTCTCATATTGCTTCTGCTCACCTTTCCCTGGTTCTTGGAAGGTGAACAGTTCCTGCTCTTCTCTGCTGCTCATAGTTGATTTGGAGGAGTTTTCCATGACTTGGGATTGTAGTGGTAACGGAGGTTCTGAACCATGGAGCCCCTCAAAAAGATTGTTTGTACCCAAATGCTTATCAGGTGATCCTATAGATTTAGTTTGAAAACTGGATGCTCTAAGCTTGCGCAAGTTATGATTCTCCTTGTCTTCCAAGATCCTTTCAAGCTCTTGCACTCTTGCCTGTAGAAGAGTTTCCGAGAAGAGTAGAAGTGTCATTTGAGTGTTCAAAACACAACCTTTAGCAATGTCATCAAATGAACATAGTGTTAACCTTTAAAATTCTGATGCGCTCAACTGATCTCTCAGCCTTACGGGCAGCTTTAGTCTCACAAATACCGAGCTCGTTGCACTTTGCCATGAGATCTTTGTATGCTCTAATTTAGAAAGTACCAGCCGACATGAGCCAATGTATCTTAACAACCATATGGTTAATTATCAATGCCTACTAACCTATTACGGATGATCAGAGATCTAGTAAGTGTCCCAATAATATCATCCTTATTTCCATGCCCAACGTGAGCCATCCTTGTGACCTCTTCTTCATTGATGTCCAAGTTTTGCACTCTGCATGGGCATCAGTAACATGAGAAACGGGATGGGCTACAAGAAAAATTTGATCTTATGAATGACTACCTACAGTTTAGCAGATGCAATTTCTTTCATTAAAGCGTTATTCTTGTCAGCCAGCTTTGACCTTTCCATTGTGCACGCTTTCAGTTCCTGCCAAGAACATGTTACAACTTCTGAATTTGGCAGAGTGATGGATATGAGTATCCAGTGGCCAATATAATGCCTCCAAAATGCCTTCAAAAGCTTCAAAAGTCAGCTCTGACCCAAAGAAAAGACATCTGAAATAGCTCAGTAAGCGGCCCCTGTCTGAAACAGTATAGAGCAAAAATCCACATGCAACTATGAAGCTCCTCTAAGAAGGAGAATTCAACCAAGCCTCTAGTGCAAAATAATCTTCCAATCAGCCAGCTTGATCAACATTTTATGTCGATCTGGATGTGTTCACTCCCAAATTACTGAAAAATCCTTGCCTCTTAAGTGGTACCTGACAGATTCTTGACAGGCTATCATTTAGTCTGATCTGCTCCTTCCGAGCTTCCCTTAGGGCGCACTCAGATTCAGCTGCAGAGACAGTGCAGATGGAAACCTACAAGCAGAAGCACAAAACATGAAAGTGACAAGAAAGGATAGGTGTGACATTGCCTAAAGCATCTAACCCAAACAAACCCACCTTCTGATTTAAATCTTGTAGCTGACTCTGATAGGCATCCAATGCAGACTTTGCCACAGATAACTGGCCAGTAAGTTTCTGGATGGTATCCTGCCAAATACTGCATCACTGAATACATTGGCGTAGAGCTTAAACTAATGTTAAGAAATTAATTCTGTCTATATCAACATGGTTTCCCCAC
The DNA here is from genome assembly GCA_037176905.1 of Azolla pinnata. Taxonomy (NCBI): domain Eukaryota; kingdom Viridiplantae; phylum Streptophyta; class Polypodiopsida; order Salviniales; family Salviniaceae; genus Azolla; species Azolla pinnata. Next base: position 26,363 of record JBBBWG010002227.1, read on the forward strand.
CCCGAATTGTCTGAATCCCACGAGTGCATGGGAATCTCCATCACAGCTCCCTTCTATAACTGCTGAATATGTGTAAACTGTAAACGAATACATACCTGAAGCATCATAACATCATCACATGCGTCGGCTGTATCAGATGTTTTTACTTGGGTTGATTGTATGGCCTCTGAAGCCGATTGAAAATACAATCGGTGAACATCTTCTCCTGAACACTGCTGCTTACAGAGAGGACATGAAGCTTTACTTCCAGCAGGATGATATTCCAACCACTGTTGCAAACTGTAGATATTCAAAACAAACGTGAAAAGTGGAATGATATGCCTCTGACCTATTAATCCCAATGCCATATACAATACATTAGTTAATTAGTTCTTTATATCCTGAAATTTAAGACATAACAACTTTATCAAGAAACAGATAGGGTTTAGGGTTTAAGACCACAACTTATCTTGTTAGACATCACCAAAACAGATTTGAGTTTTATTTCATGCTCATGCCCATTGACTAATACCTTCACAAGTTATGAGATTAGCAAGCATAGTTAAAGATTGTGTCTCTTTTAATAGTCCAAATTACTATACATGAGAACATCTATAGAATCATAAAGTTCATTCAGTTCTGCTTTCTGTAGTCCTACAGGATCCTTGATGTCTATTCAGCATTTGGATGATATATCATCCAAATGCTGAATAGAGATCAAGGATCCTGTCAAATGCATAGAGCATTAACATACCGACATTACATGCATGTATGTATGCATCCATGCACACATACATAGATTTGACACATTATACATACACATATACATACATTGCACACACAGATACATATATTCGCACATCGTTTTCATCAAATACACACACATACATGATGCACTTGCATATGAATCTTTAAGTGACAGAACTGAAACAGCTAAATGGAAGTGCAGAGGCTCACCAGAGCTCGTGAAAGACATGGCCGCAGAGTGAGATGGACTGAAGGTCCTCTGATCCAGGCTTCGCTTCTTCGTAGCATATGGCGCAGATGATCTTAGGTTTGGGATTGCAACTCGGGGCCATACGGACATCAATCAACCACAGGGGGGGGGAACAAACCCTCTATTTTCTTCTGTCACCTGTTGCGTTCGCTACCTTAAGCGCAGTCCAATCGCCATGGCAAACA
>JBBBWG010002238.1:0-31461 GCA_037176905.1 Azolla pinnata
GTTGCGAGCCACGGCGTGTTGCGGGCCTCCGAAAACATCGCCGACCCTGTCGCGGCAAAGTACGGGCTGAATCCGATCAGCAGACACCTGGTGAACGACAGTTTCGACAAGGAATCATTGGCGCCGATGCTGCTGCTGATGATGGACATGGTCGTCGTAAGGAGCCTCGACTTCCTGGACCAGGCCATCGTCGAAGGCGCCCACGCGTTCTCCAAGGCCCACGATGGCCTCGACCTTTTCGCGTACGCCGAGGCCCGCAACCCACGCTACGGCTCCCTCTTCAACTCCGCCATGGCCCATTACAGCTCCCTTCTCATCCAGGAGCTCCTCCGCTCCAGCTTCTCCGCCGCTTGCCTCGATGGCGTCCATGTGCTTGTCGACGTCGGCGGCGGCATCGGATCGATGCTCAACCTCATCGTCTCCCGCTTCCCACACATCCACGGCATCAACTTCGACCAGCCCCATGTCATCGCTCAGGCCCCGTCGTATCCAGGTTTTAATGATGGATTTTAAGCCAAGAATCTGTATTCGCGCATTCGTGTTCGAGTGTCAGACCTGTTTGTCCAAAGTAAAAAAAAAAACGAAATGAACCCGTTCGTTTTGTACATCCAATTTTTAAGTACAAAACTAATCAATCGTTTCAGATCAAATAAAAGTAAAATACAGAATACAAGAGAATAGATGAGATTCGAACTCGAACTTGTAATTTTTAAATGTTTTCCTTTACAATTACGCCAAGCTTTCGTTATTAGTTTTAACTAGAAAGTATTATATGTGTAATGTTTGCATTCATTTCTCATTCACATATTCACGTTTGAAATTTTTAATGAGATGCGAATTTCGCAATCTATGACTAGGCCTTTTTTTCTTTCCCCTCGATCCTCCTCTTATCCCCCCGAGGAATTAGAATCCTTCTATTAGTCAAAAAAAAATTACAGGGCAAAGACAAACCAATGAAATACAAAAAGCGATCGTAGTAACTTGGTGGATGTAGTTGATATATCCATAAAAGAAAAGGATTTATAAAACTCCATATCCTTGAGTACCATATAAGATAGAGCATTAGGGATATATTACAATTTCATATCTAGCAATTGAGGGTTAATTTAGGTTTTACGATGCAATCAAATTTGATTGATGATTGATATTTATGTAGTATATTTGGTTTCACAATTGGATTCTCCCTCTCTCTCTCTCTCTCTATACATATATATATAGAACAAATAAAATTTGTTCATGTTCAAAAAGAATTTAGTATTTCAAACTTTAAAAAAACCCTTAAAGTTTGATTTGAAAAAAATATATCTTAAGATGTATAATTCACCTTCTGCTATTACCCTATATTTCGGACTTGAAGAAGAACCCAACAACCAATATATTGACATTGATTTTTAGGTGTTAAGCACATCGGAGGAGACATGTTTGTTGATATACCTCAAGCCGACACAATATTCATGAAGGTTTTTTAATTGTCAACCACTTTCTTTTTACCAATCCAATTTACAACTACCATTCGATTGCATGAGTAATCGAGTAAAATCATTAGCTATAATAAACACACAATTATATATACAATGGTATGATCATTGTTTTTTCATGTAACAGTGGATTTTACATGATTGGGATGACGAGCAATGTGTGAAGATATTAAAGAATTGTTACAAGGCACTATCCAACAATGGGAAGGTCATCGTTCTCGAAGAGGTACTGCCTACAGGCATTAAAAGTGACTTGAGAGCTCGCGTTGCTTACAATATGGACCTCACTGTGCTTGCAACCTGCCCTGGAGGTCGAGAGCGCAGCAAAGAAGAGTTTGAATATCTCGCTAGAGCTGCAGGCTTTGCTCGCCTTGACATCAAACATAAGCTTACTGAGTGTTGTGTCATTGAGATCTACAAGTTTTAACTAGTTTGGCCACTTGAGATTGTCAAATGGCCAACTAAACTATATATTATACCTAAATAAATCAGACTAATCAATCGTCTAGCCTTCCATATCAACTGTACCTTTTCTTCTATATCGTATTAAGCAACACCAAGAAAGAGCACATTAATATATTTCTTTTATATCACTCTATAGCCATTATAAATAGATGGTCAAGATTTGACAAGGTTTTGAATCTATTGATGTACCAACACAAATGTTATACTTCAGATCTTGTTTGAAATCATTTATCATCACTTCTTTCAATTAACTTTTGGATTATAGAGCTCAAACCAAGGAAAACCTAAGATGACCAAATGCTCTTCTAAACAAACCATGCCAATAATCTTCGTAAGTGTTAGCTTGTCCAAGCTATTGATCATGATTATACAAAGGCTAGTAGGAGAGGCTCAAGAGCAAAGGAAATTCTTTCTTTTCTTCCAAATTAAGATATTACAAGAAGAGCTTGGTTAAACTTCATTTAAAGTGAGGATGAGTTTCTATGACTCAACTTCTTTGCGTGAACCAATCGTAGCTTCTCCTAAAACTTCTTGTTTTTGTCTTCTCCAGTTTCATTTATATTGTTGATGAGACAAGTTCTTCTAGAGTTCTTGTGTCGAACGTCTTTGATTTGATGCCTTTTAGACAAAGACCTCATTAAAAACTCTTTCGGTTATCAAACTTTTATATTTTAGAGTTGTTACTAGATGTAGATCGGTCAAGGTTCTCTAGAGAATTCTTATGTCTCAATATTTCTTTAGTTGCTCAGTCAGATGGCCTCCAATGATAACTTTCCAACTATTGATTGGGTTTGACTTATTGCTAGCTTATAGTTGGGGAAGTTGGGAACTATGCCTTCAAGCCCATCTGCTCATAAACACTCCTCAATATGGTACCACCAACCTGCTTGAGATTGACACCCAAGTCATATATATATATATATATAATGTGTATGCATTTGATGGTGTGGTGAAGAAGAAGAAGAAGAAGAAGAAGTTTAATGATCACACCCTCCGTATTATACTGATTTTGATCAAGCATCAAACATATAAGAGGAGACGTTTTTTGTCCAAGATGACTTGAGAGTGGCTTACAAAACCGACTTGATCATGCTTGTGATTGCTCTCACAGATAGTGTCAGCACCGGGTGTCCATGATCATGACATAGAGAGCATGGCAGAGAAGAGTTTTTGAGGATCTTCCCAGAGCTGCTTGTCCCAAGCTCAAGAACACCATTTATAATGTCATTGAGATCCATAAAGTTTTCATAAGATTTAAATGCATGAATGCAACTAACACATATTGTCATTCTAGTGTACAAATCATCGAGCTAAATCTATATTTACTACATATTAGAAATGAATCAATTTGGTTGTTTAACATGCCTGCCCTTTGTCTGGCCGATCACCAAAACCATGATTACAGCCACTAGAATCATACCATGCAATATACTATCACGGTACTGCCAACTAATCAAAACACTAAGTAACACAACAATAATAAGATCTCATATTGTTGAGAGTAAATTCCGGCTTTCTCACTGCAAGTAATTTCGTGTCAATTTACAAAAGAGGTAGGGATTTCTACAATTAACCAATGTTCAATTTCGATAAAAATGTTTGCAAAAAAAAATTCATGGCAAAAAGAGCCGCAACAATATTTGCATTTGTCATGATCATGTTCATGCCAATGCCCAAACCCTTGCCAATGCCAACATTCTAGATAATTCATGCAGCTACCATGTGGCACTACATGCAACCCCCCTGCTCCTACATGTAACCTCCCCTACTCCCAAGCCCATCCTATAAATTCAAGCCCTAAACTCCTCTCAAGTCATTCCAATTCAATACCAATCCCAAGCCCACACTCTCTTATTTCTTCTTCTTTCTTCTTCCAGTCTTCAACAAGCTATAATATTCTTTCTTTATAACTTTATTGTGACCTTTTACCGCGATAATTAATTTACATGTGTCACTAGAGTTGACACATAATCCTTCTCCTTCTTATCCATGCGCTCTGCTTCTTTGAGACTTATGTTTGCTTGGACTATTAGTGCCCCACGTTTCAATAGTCCATTCTACAAATCTGAGGTTTCGTCTCCAAGGCTATCTCGGTTCCTTTCGTGATTGACTCCCACTCTTAGGAATTGAACAAATCTTCGATTCTCAAGGCTCTTGACTCATGTGAATGTTACCCTATTATCTAGGTCTCCATCCAGGATAGTGTGATGTACTGCTAACCTCAAAGAATAACATCGAAGCCGAGTCTTGCACGAAGAAGTGTTGATCTATCTCCACAACCCCGATCGGGACTTTAACGTACGGACAAACACGATATAGATGTTTTGTGGCCTTTATCGCCACACGAATCTTCTATATGTGGTTTGAATTGATTGGCCACCTTCCTTTCTTGTAGAATTCAATCAACATGAAATTGATTTTCCATTCGACCAAAGATGCCTCAAATTAGCTGGACTGGGATCTAGGTACAACTAAGACCAACAGAGTATGAACTCATGCAAAACCACACAGAGCAAGAGCACAACAATATACATGACCATACCATGTGATGAACCATCTTGTCATTGGTGAGCATAGACAAGTTGTTAAACGAATTTCAAATATTCGAGAATATCATATCTCTTTTATATGAAACAACTTTTTGAAAGTTAACTTACTTCTTTTTCTTTTATCTTTCTTTTGCAGTCCTTCCATTATTAATAAATTGGTTTATATATATAAGTTTTATATATCAACAAACATCATTTTAAGTTTGTAAAGGCCTCTATCTTATAGAACCAAATCTTAAGATATTTTGAGATATACATATATTTTAACTTTCTTTTCATGTGAATATTCATATAATAATATTATTATTACATATGTAATGTCGTTCGTGTCTTCACAATAGGCTTCAATGTTTTGCTGTAATTTAATTATATGGTAAAATAGAAAACATAGTATGGATATCAAAGGCTAGACAATTTATTAGTCTAATTTAATTAGGTGTAATATACAGTTTATTTGGCCATTTGATATCGATGGCCAAACCAGTTAAATTTTATATATCTCGATGACACTACACTCTATAAACGTGTGCTTGATGTCAAGGTGAGCAAAGCCTACAACTCTAGTAAGATATTCAAACTCTTCGTTGTTACGTTCTTGACCTCCAAGACAGGTCGCTAGCATGGTGAGGTCCATCTGGTAAGCGACACGAGTTCTTAAGTCATTGTTGATGCTTGTGGGCAGCACCTCTTCAAGAATGATGACCTTCCCATTGTTGGGTAGCGCTTTGTAGCAATTCCTTAATATCTTCACACACCGCTCATCGTTCCAATCATGTAAAATCCATTGTTACGTGCAAAAAAAATGATCATACCATTATATTCATTATAGTTGATCATGCTACTCGCAGTTACTCCTATAATCAAACTAGTTGGAACAATTTGGATTGGTGAAAAGAAAGCCATCAAGAATCGAAAAACCTTCACGAATATTGCATCAACCTTAGGTATATCGACAAACATGTCTCCTCCAATGTGTTGAATACCTGAAAATCAATGTTAGCAAAATGGTTTTCTAATTGTTCTTTATTTCTAAAATATAGGCTAATAACAAAAGATGTATTACACACTTTAATAGTGATTTTTTTCAAAATCAAACTTTGAGTGTTTATTCAAAGCTTAATATTGTTCTATCTATATATTAATAAAGAGAGAGTGTGTGTGTGAAATTGTGAAATTAATTGTATGACAAAGATATTAATCATCGAGCACCAACTTGATTGCATCGTATAAAAACAAGTTTGCAAAAAGAACAGGTAATATTTTGTGCTCTCTTTTAATATTCTCAATTTATACTAAAAATATACTTGAATACTTCACACGACGAATGCAAGCTGGAAAACACGTTTTATAAAAATCCTAAAAATTTATAATGTCAATTTCTAAAAATGTTTAGTTTCCAAGTAATTATATAATTTGTGAGAAAAAATATTAGAGCACCATTTCAAAACTTGAGCAAATTTAAGGTTTCTAGAAAACCTGGTCATCTTGACAAGTACTGACATTCCAAATGTATTGAGAGATAACAATCCAAAGCTAAGCTTTGCCATATCATTTTTTAGGAAATGCTGCTAAAGAGAGGTGATTAACAGCATTAGCAGTGGGGGTTGATGCAGCACATTGATCTCTGCTACTAATCACCCCTTTCCTGCAATAAGGGTCGATGCGGCGGGTCGATCGGTGTTGCTAATCACCCCCTCGTGCAGTCGGCCACCCCTCACATGCAGCAAGTGTTAATGCGACGTACCGACCCGTGCTGCAAATTAGCCCCTTTAGCAACAAGGGTGGATGCGTCACATCGACTTTTGCATAAAAAACCTAATTTATAGATTTAAATATTTATAAATATTATGAGGAGTTTAGTTTGGTGGTTTGATTTTTTATTTGTTATAGAGAAGGTCATGGGTGCAATCCTTACTACCTTTATGTAGGTGTTTTATATTATATCGATTATAACCAAAACAATTTAGGATATCAATGAAAACTTAGAGTTTTTTTAAGTTTTGATAGAATTACAAGGGTGTAGCCATGGAAAGGAAATGGTAGGTAACTATTGTGTTATCTTTTTGCATTTAATAAAATTGTGTAATTATTATATTTTTTCATATATTTTTTTAATGTAACTCTTATATAAAATTTTGATACATATTCTTCTATAGTCAAATTCATTAAATCTATTAATTGTGATTGCTCTATATTTACTATAGAATGTTAACACAACTGATTTAAATTTTAAAAAAAATTTGTCAAATATAAATTCTGTGATGATTTCTGTATTTTGAAATTAAACTTCTTGTGCTACAAATTGCTATATTTTTTGGCTCTTTTCAAAATTATTTGATACTAGTATAAAGTCTTTTGAAACATAAGAAAAAAATTGAAGATTTTTTGTAGAATCTGAGTGAATATTCTAAATATTTCTCTCTTTACGCAATATTACCTATTATGCAAGAGCGTTAAAACTATAAGACCTTAATTAACCCTCAATTCTTACATATGAGATATTAGTACATTCCTAATGCTGAGTCTAGATGGTGTTTTAGAAAGCCTTTTTTTAATGGATATATTTGAAGTACATCCACTGAGGTACTAGGATGGCTTTATGTATTTCATTGCAAGTTATCTTTTCTCTGTTGAAGGATTCTAATTTCTTGTTAGGGGGAAGATCATGAGAGGACTAGCCTGGGGAAAGAAAGAAGAAAAGAAACCTAGACCATCCGAGGCCACTGCCAACGTCGACAAGCACATGGACGCGATCGAGGCAATGCAAGAGCGTTAAAACTATAAGACCTTAATTAACCCTCAATTCTTACATATGAGATATTAGTACATTCCTAATGCTGAGTCTAGATTGTGTTTTAGAAAGCCTTTTTTTAATGGATATATTTGAAGTACATCCACTAAGGTACTAGGATGGCTTTATGTATTTCATTGCAAGTTTATCTTTTCTCTGTTGAAGGATTCTAATTTCTTGTTAGGGGGAGGATCATGAGAGGACTAGCCTGGGGAAAGAAAGAAGAAAAGAAACCTAGACCATCCGAGGCCACCGCCAACGTCGACAAGCACATGGACGCGATCGAGGCAACAAGCAGAGGAACTCGAGTCGAGGAGCTGGCGCATGAGCGAAGTGCTGGCATGGGCCATGGCAGAGCCGAGGAGGGAGCCAAAGCGTGGGTCGCAGGCTTGGCCATATGTGAAGAGGTCAAGGCCATCGTGCGCCTTGGAGAACGCCTGTCCGCCGTCGACGATGGCCCGGTCGAAGAACTCGAAGCTCTCGACACAGATCATGTCGCTCGCCAACAGCAGCATGGGTGCCAATGACTCTTTATTCAACATGTCATTGACCAAGTATCGGCTCACCGAATTCAGCCCGTACTTTGTCGCAATATTAGTTGTTGGATCGATGTTGTTGCTGTTGATGTTGTTGCTGCTGCTGTTGCTGTTTCTGTTGTTGTTGTTGTCGCTGTTGTTGTTGTTGTTGTTGCTGCTGCTGCTGTTGTTGTTGTTGTTGTTGTTGCTGCTGCTGCTGTTGTTGTTGTTGTTGTTGTTGTTGTTGTTGCTGTTGTTGTTGTTGTTGGCCGCGGTTGTGACTTGTGCCTTGGCTTGGATGACGTCGTGGCTCGCCACCACCCGCAAAACCCTTGCCAGCTCCGTCAACACCCTCGTCCGATCGACCCCACGGCGCAACACACCAACCGCGGCGATTCGCGACACGATCTCTTCCACCGAATATAGCGACCCATCTCGCTCCTGCTCCGTGCCATGTTGATCCTCAATGTTTAACGCGTCCAGATCTGCCATCACATCTAGCACCTTCAGCTTCACCAGCGTTTTTATGGTCATTGGCAGACAATGGATTCGTATCACCTCCAGGGCCCTCAACCTCGCTTCAGATCGCTCCATTCCCTCGCCTTACATAAATTCACTGCCTATTTTACCCCCTACCCCTTGGAATGTCTATCATGTGGTTCGTTGTTGGGACATATCTTTGTAACTCTTGGCATGATTTTTTTGCTTCCATTTATAACCCATATCTCGTAATGGTGGTGTAAGAACTTTAGCACATAAATCCCAAAGTCGTATCAGTTGTTGCATACGTGTGACATGTGGATGTGCTTCTTCGAAGAAAAGAATGGATATATGGAAAGGAAAAGCAATAACGCTTTGAAAGTAATAATCCAAAGCAATCGCTTTCTATAGTAGATGAAGAGTTATAATCAACGACCATGACATACACAATTTCTAACTGTCAACTCTAGTTTTAAGTAATATATTTCCATTACAAATAGTGTATGACCATGACGTGGGATCATATGACACATAAAAAACATATCTTTCTTGGTATATTTTATTTGTTTATTTTGAATATGAATTATTGCCTAGGGTTTCAATCAAATCTTTCTAGACATGAAGAGAAAATTTCTAGGTTAGGAGGAGAGATGTTGTGACAAGGAGCCTCATTGTCAACTTAGAAGGACTCTCATGAAATACTTTCGTCAACTCATCACAAAGCACAACTGATTCCAATCATCTTTACCCAGGAAGAACAAGAGATGCGCTTTTGGAGCAATTCTCTGTAGTATGTCAGATTATAGGTTGCTTCACGATCTTATACATCATGTGACCTTGATGGGGGAGATCGGCCGAGTTTTGGATGTGCAATTTCTCGGCAAAGGCTTCTATAATGTTTGAGTTGGAACCGGCAGACTCGGTAGACAAAATGGTATGAACGAGTCCATTATCTCGGTTCCTTTTGTGATTGGCTCCCACTTTTAGGAATTGAATAGATGTTCTATAGCCTTCATCGCCACATGAATCTTTTATATGTGGTTTGAATTGATTGGCCACCTTTTTTTCTTGTAAAATTCAGTAGACATGAAATTAATTTCCATTTGACCAAGGATGCCTCAAATTAGCGAGGACTGGGACCTAGGTAAAATTAAAACCTACCGAGTACAAACTCGTGCAGAACCACATTGAGCAAGGGCACAACAATATACATGACCGTACCATGTGATGAACCATCTTGCCATCAATGAGCATAGACAAGCCCATTAAACGAATTTCAGATATCTGAGAATATTATACCTCTCTTATATAAAACTGCTTTTTGAAAGTTTTTTCTTTTTCTTTTATCTTTCCTTTGTAATCCTTTCACTAATGATAAACTGGTTTATATATATATGTTTTATATATCGACAAACATCATTATAAGTTTGTAAATGCTGCTATCTTATAGAACCGAACCTTAAGATATTTTGAGGTATTTACATATATTTTAGTTTTCGTTTCATATGAATATAATAATATTCACATTACATATGCAGTGTTGTCCATGTCTTGACAATAGCGGGCTTCAGGGGTTTTATTGTAATTTAATTATATGGTAGCAAAAAAAAATACTATGGATGTCAAAGGCTAGACAGTTGATTAGCCTTATTTAATTACGTGTCATATATAGTTTAGTTGCCATTTGACAATTGGTGCCCAAACTAGTTAAAGCTTGTATAACTCAATGACAGTACACTCAGTTAGCTTATTCTTGATCTCAAGGCGAGCAAAGCCTGCAGCTCTAGTGAGATATTCAAACTCTTCTTTGTTACGGGTTCGACCTCCAGGAAAGGCCGCAAGCATGGTGACGTCCATCTGGTAAGCGACGCGAGCTCTTAAGTCACTGCTGATACTTGTGGGCAGCACCTCTTCGAGAATGATGACCTTCCCATTGTTGGGTAGAGCCTTGTAGCAATTCCTTAAGATCTTCACGCATCCCTCATCGCTCCAATTATGTAAAATCCACTGTTACGTGCAAAAACAATGATCATATCATTATGTTCATTATAGTTGATCATGCTACTCGCGGTTACTTCTACAACCAAACTAGCTGTAACAGTTTGGATTGGTGAAAAGAAAGAAAGGCATCATGAATCGAAAAACCTTCATGAATATTGCATCAGCCTTAGGTATATCGACAAACATGTCTCCTCCGATATGGTGAACACCTGAAAATTAATGTTAGCACAATGGTTGATGTGCTCTTCATTTCCAAAATATAGGCTAGCAACAAAAGATGTATTATACACTTTAATAGTGAGTTTTTCCTAAATCAAACTTTGAGGGTTTTTTTAAAGCTTAATATTACTCTATCTATATACCAATAGAGATAGAGAGAGAGAGAGAGACAATGAAATTCTAAAATTAATTGTATGACAAACATATTAATTATCGAGCACCAACTTGATTGCATCGTAAAAAAAAGACCTGGATATGATGGGGCTTGATCTACGACATGGGGCTGGTCGAAGTTGATGCCGCGGATGTGCGGGAAGCGGGAGACAATGAGGTTGAGCGACCATCCGAGGCCACCGCCAACGTCGACAAGCACATGGACGTGATCGAGGCAAGAAGCGGAGGAACGCGAGTCGAGGAACTCGCGCATGATCGAGGTGCTGGCATTTGCCATGGCGGAGTCGAAGAGGGAGCCGAAGCGTGGGTCGCGGGTGCGGCCATATTCGTGCGCTGATCCGCCTTCGACGATGGCGCGCTCCAAGAACTCGAGGCTCTCGCCGCAGATCCTGTCGCTCGCCAGCAGCAGCATGGGTGCCAACGAGTCTCTAGCGAGCGCGTCATCGACCAGGTATCGGCTCACCGAATTCAGCCCGTACTTTGTCGCGGTATGAGTTGCTGGATCGATGTTGTTGTTGTCGTCGTTGTTGTCGTTGTTGGTGGTGTTGTTGTTGTTGTTGCTGTTGCTGTTGCTGCTGCTGTTGTGGTGGTGCTTGTTGTTGTTGTGGTTGTGGTTGTTGTGGTTGTTGTTATTGTTGTTGTTGCTGTTGTTGCTGCTGCTGCTGCTGCTGTTGTGGTGGTGGTTGTTGTTGTTGTTGTTGTTGTTGTGGTTGTGGTTATTGTTGTTGTTGTTGTTGCTGCTATTGTTGATGTTGCTACTCTTGTTGTTGTTGTTGCTGCTCTTGTTGTTGTTGTTGCTGCTGTTGCTGTTGTTGTTGCTGCTGTTGCTGTTGTTGTTGTTGCTGCTCTTGTTGTTGTTGTTGTTGCTGTTGCTGTTGTTGTTGTCGTTGCTGTTGTTGTTGTTGTTGTTGTTGTTGTTGTTGTTGTTGTTGTTGTTGTTGTCGTTGTTGTTGCTGTTGTTGTTGTTGTTCTTGTTGTTGTTGTTGTTGTTGGCCGCGGCTGCGACTTGTGCCTTGGCTCGGATCACGCCGTGGCTCGCCACCAGCCGCAAAACCCTCGCCAGCTCCGCCGACACCCTCGTCCGATCAACCCCACGGCGCAACACGCCGTCCGCGGCGATTCGCGACACGATCTCCTCCACCGAATGCAGCCCGTCGCGATCTCGCTCCTGCGCGCCGCCTCGAGATTCCTCGACGTTTGACGCGTCCAGATTCGCCATCGCATCTAGCACCTTCAGCTTCACCAGCGTTCTTATGGCCATCGGCAGACAGTTGATTCGTATCACCTCCAGGGCCCTCAACCTCGCTTCACATTGCTCCATTCCCTCACCTTGCCTAACTTCGCTGCCTATTTTTACAACCCCCCCCTACCCCCTTTCAATGTCTATCACGAGTTCCGTTGGGACATATCTTCTGTAGTTCCTGGCATGATTCCTTTGCTTCCATTTATACCCATATCTCGTAACGATGGTGTAAGAACTTTACACATAAATCCCAAAATCATATCGGTTTTCGAGTATGTGTGCGTGGATGTACTTCTCCGAAGAAAAAAGAACGGATGTATGGAAAGAAAAAATGGACAATTTCTTGGCAAAGGCTTCTAGAACATTTGACCGTTGAAATCGGTGGACTCGCCAGACAAAACGGTTGGAATGAGTCCATTAGATATCAGAGGGTCTAGAGCTTTTTGTATATCTAGGAGACCAGGCTTTAGCTTTTTCCCTTAATGTCGGCTTTCCCTGGGTAGCATCAAGGTTTGGTACACTTTAGAGGAACCTAATTCTCTGGCATCAAGGATTTCTTTACTTACGAGGCTTCCTTCGGTCAAGCTAATAGTGGATTCCTTCCAAGTTAAACTTCATTCTGTCTTGATGGTGGATCTGTTGAACGAGTTGAGTTTTCTAGTATATGCCAAGACAATGTTTTTTACCATCTTGACTTGATCATGCTTGTGATTGCTCTCAAAGATATAGAGCACAGCAGAGAAGAGTTTTTTGAGAATTTTCCCAGAGCTGCTTGTCCCAAGCTCAAGAACAATCGTTACCATCGATAATGTCGTCGAGATTCATAAAGCTTTCATAAGATTTAAATGCTTGGCCGGCATCAATGCAGCTAACACATATTGCCATTCTAGTGTACAGATCATCGAGCTAATTCTATATCTACTACACATTAGACCTGAATCAATTTTGGTTGTTCAGCATGCCTGCCCTTTGTCTAGCCGATCACCAAAACCATGACTACAACTGCTAGAATAATACCATTGCAATATACTATCACGGTGCTACCGACTGATCAAAACAGCGAGTAACATGACAATAATAAGATCTCAGATTGTTAAGAGTAAATTCCGGCTTTTCTCATTGCAAGTAATTCCATCTCAATTTACAAAAGAGGTAGGGATTTTCTACAATTAACCAATGCTCAACTTCCCCAAAAAAAGAAAAAAGATTGCAAACCTGGAACATTGAAGACGCGCACCCTGACAAAGAAGTGCTTGAGCACACGCACATTCTCGAGCATTTTTGCAGGTAGCCAACCTGAGAGAGAGAGAGAGAGAGAGAGAGAGAGAGAGAGAGAAAGGAATAGAAGGCAAAGAACTATACATGTGAACCAAATGGGATTTTTTCCAGGTTTTTGCCTGGATTAAGACTGGACGATAATTTCTTGCATCCAACCAAACCAGAGATTGAAAAATGTAGCGAGAGTTGTGTAGTCCTACAGGATGCAATTTTACAATTTGGGCCGGGAACGTACTTTCCTGTAATCCTCGCAAGGGGAAGCAGCAATGAATGCCTTTCTGACTAAACACTCTGAATCCGATACTGTCTTCACCAATCCTCATCATATCATCGAATTCTGCTCCTTTACCAGCCGCCCGCAGAAGCTTTTTCGACCTTCGTAGAGTAGAGTGCCCTGCTTTCGGAATCCTAACCTTTGATCTGATTTGGACCTTTATACAACCAGGAAATCAATTCTCCCGTTTTTATTTGCTTGTGTGGTGGAGAAGCTCGTGAATAAAACAATTTCTGATCACCCCTGACAAGTCGCAAAATATCCCACAGGGGGGTTGCAGCTACCAGCTCTATCAAGTAAAGGCAATTCGTAGTAAACTCCCAATCTCTCGAACTCCCACCAAAGTATTATAAATCTCTCCAAAAACTGGACCCTGCAGAGCATCAAGAATTTTGGCAGCTTCCACCCTCGAGAGGAAGCGCTTCTGAGAACAAAGAGACCGTGCCCGTTTAGTTCCATAAGAAATGCTATCGATGCCTTTCCGTCTCATTTGGAAACAAATGTGCGCTGACTGGATTCAACGGGTAAAATCCCATCGGTAATCCAGGCCGGGGTGGTGCTCCAAACTCCGCTTGGCCGTGGAAAGGATAACCAAACTGTGACATCATTCTTCTATTCCATTCATTACCACGTCTATCATATCCATCGGCGAAATTCGGCCCCCATTCATCTCCACCCCACTTTGGGTTTCTCTCGTTTGGACCCCAGTTCCCACTCCCTGGCAAAGCTTCTCTGAAATCTTGACCCCTCGTGCCAGTTTCTTGCATATAACCACCTTGAATCCTACCTCCAAGTTGTGCATCCCTCCTCCTATACACATTTCCCTGGCTCAGAATGTCTTCAGAAAACGAGCTGTTGGCTCTCATCCCACGCTTCCATGTTTCAGAATGCCCACCCTCAGCATCCCAAGAAGTGCCCACATCCATAGGTTTCTGCATCCTCCTGCTACTTGATCCATCATCCTGATAAAATCCTCCACCTGAATCCGCATCCCTTCCACTGCCATTGGAATTCAGTTCTGCTGACAAACCTTTGCGATCCTGCAAGTCTTCCTCCTTCAGTTTTTTGTATATGCTTGTCAGCCTCTCCCCAGACAGTGTTGAAAACTTTGCCACATAATTCCATAGCCTAGTCTCAATTCCTGCAAAGAAAATCTGTCTGATGCACCCACAGAAAAAACTTACTGTTCACCAGAAAATTACTGATAACAGCACACTTACTTGAAAAGTTTTTAGCACCAGTGTGGTCCTGCAATATGATCTCGATCTTTGTACCAAGAAGTTTCAAATACTTCTTGACACGCTTTAGTACCTAGCAAAAAGATGAAACCCGTGTTGACCACTTTGAAATGAATGAAAGCAGCAAAATAATTCAATGCCCAAATTTTTCTTTGACAGGATCTAACCTCGTCTTTTGGTAAATTTGAACTAGTCCGTTGAAGTTTTTCCAAACGTTTAAGTATCTGTAAATGATCCTGCATGTTGGTTTCACACCAATCTCTCCATCGTTCCTCTCTAGCTTCTTGGTCTAGCTTTTCCTTATATCGAGGTTCTTCAGTGTCAGAGATTTCACCTTCCTCCTTTACAGAAGCTTCGGCATTCTGCCGCTTTATCGAAATATCTTTGTTAGAACCTTGCGCTGTGCCAGTTTTTTTGTTTCTCACATTAGTTGATTTGCTACTTTTTGGCAACTGAGCATCCTCCTCACGTTTTAGGACCGTTTTTTCTTTAACAGATCTTGCTACAACCACAGATTTATGAGGTATAAATTCTGTCTCAGCTTCCTGCATTCAAAGTTGTAAAGATATTAACCTCTCATAAGAGAAACTATACTATTTCAGAACAGTAGACAACTTTAAGAAACAAATTCGTTTCACGATAATTAATTAGTTTTATAAAGGAAACTACATTCAAAATAAAAAACGTTTCATTTCAATGATCATGAAAAATCTACCTTACGTAGAAGAGCATTAACACGAGCATCTAAATTTGGCGCTCGTGGTAAGTATGTCTCTCCAGCAGGGGTGCCAGGTGCAGCAATCTTATGCAGAAGCCCAAGCCTAGGATCAGTCCTGATTTTTTCCCAGTTACCATAGCCATGATAGTGCACCCCCAATAATATTCTCGCATCATCCACTTTAACAAAATGCACACCATTAGTGAGACTTATCTACCAATTGATTATTTAAGATATGTGCCTGACCATAACAATAGATTACCCTGATTCCAACCACATAATTTCGACCAGGAAGGGTTTTTGGGATGTGTTTTCAGCCTGAAGTGGGTAACTGGATCTGTGTGTCTATTCACGCGTTTTGCCAGAAACGTTAATTCCTTGATTCTATCAAGTGTCTCTTGTGCCTTCACAGATACACCAAAGAAATCCAGGATAGCTCCCTGTTTTATCTGTTCAGGGTCAGACAGCGATATTTTTCAACCAACAAAGGGAAAGAAACTCGTGGAGAAAGATTACCTTTCCATCATAACCACAGTTCTGAAAGGCCTCCTCACACCCCTTTACAAGCTCATCTAGCAACTGCATTTGTGACCGTGAATTGAAGTTTATGAAGTTTCCTCCAACCTCTGCAGCAATTATGTCCATTTTACTCTTGTCCCCATACTTTTTAACCTGCACATTTTACAGCAAATTGCACCCCAATATTTACAGAAATCCATGCTCCAGATCTTATAAGTTCATGTATAGCATTGTTTTCGAATCAACTTCATTGTTCAGATACAGAAGAATTAATAATTCTTTGAAACCATACAAAAATATCAACAGATATTGCAATATGCTATTTCTTTAATCAGACCCATGGTTAATGGGAGACAAATCACTAAAAGGCCCCTATTTTACAAATGCCATGCCGTACTATATGATAAACCTCTGAAATTTTGCTTGCCGGCCAGGCCGGGCCGGGCCTCTAGTTCATGTACTCTATAATTTGGTAAGGCAACACGATAATTTTTCAAAAAAATTAGTGAAAACAGATCAGTAAATTTTGCTATTCAAAGATGACAATGCTTTTCATTCTGTTCTTTTCAGGGAATACACAGAACATAGACATGTTAAACGAGACATTGGAATGATTTACAAAGAGCCACTGTTTGTTAGAACTCAAGAGAAGTGTATTGTTATTTTTCACACAACACATTGACACAGAATTATCACAACTTTCACATCCTCCATCATTCTGCTTGTCCCCCCACACCATTTCTTTTTGCTCTGTCAGCCTATCTGTCAACAAGCAAGGACAATGCCAAAAACCTTTTGAAGAAAGATGTTATTGTCTATCTGAGTTGATAACATCCCCCGTTGGTCTGATAGGCCATTTGGGCTCTTAACAGAACTTAATATCTCTTCTTTTCATTTGTCTTTCTTTCTGCTTCAAGTACTTTTATTCGACTCTCTTGTAGTAACTTTGTTCAGTCTCACAATTAAAGTTCTTAATTGAGTTCATTCTACTCTCTCATGATGTAAGTTCTGACAGCATATACAAATAAAAGATTAAGTCAAGTTGTTCCAACTTACCGCACGGATAAATGCATTCGCATCCTTCTTTGATAGAATCCCACCTTGCCAACTAGAAATTCGTGCTGCAGCCCCATCAACTTTTGGTGCAAGTACCTGAATCTCTGGAGCTTTAGTGTACCTCTTTCCACTACGATCTCTTGTATCTGTAGTTGCTCTTCTCCTTTTGGAGGGTTGTTCAGATTCATGATCCTCAGCATAACTTTTGAGTTTTCTGGCAGCTCGTGGTGCAAGATCTTCCTGCAAATAGGAAGATGGTTACACTCACAGGAAATACCCAGGGCATCATATATAAAAAGAACTTCATCATGCAGGGGGCTGCACAGTGTGTTCAAAGTTTGGGATGGAGACATCATATGCTTACTTGTGGAGGTGAAATATCCTCTGGTTGAATTAATCGACTCCAGAATGTTGCATCATCTTCAGTACTGCTAAAATTGGCTACCTACAGCAGACCATAGTTAATGAGCATTCCATAATCTTGAGCTGATAAAATACCAATGCACTACACAAGATGAATACAAATTAATCTTCCAGATTGCCATAGAAAATATACTAAAACAACAGAAATCCAATATCCAGCCATGCCACTTCGAGCTCTCTGCAGGACAGATGTGGCAAAAGAGGGGATGATACCTTGAAGGCATTCAGAAGCTCATTTCCTCCATCAACATCATTAGTTGCTTTGGTCTCCACTTTCTCAGCCCTGGCTAAGATTTCGTCAATGTCCATGTTCTCCAAAGTAGTTTTTGCTTCCTCGTCATTCTTGTCATCTTTGAAAAGCTCTTCTGCTCCAAACCTCAAAATAGCAGCAAGTTCGTTCTGCAGAAAACCAAAACAAATGAACTCAATAATTTCTCCCTAGAGCCTTTGAATCTGAGAACCTGGTCTCCGCATCAATATGTTCAAACTATTCTATCTCTGAGGAATTTGCATCCCTATACATTTGGTGCTTTGATGTACCTTATCAAACATAGAAGTTCCTTTTTTAGCCTCTTTTTTCTCCAATCTTCCTTGGGCATTTAACTTTTGAATAACCAAATGGTCGAGAACCTGGACCATGAAAACTTGTCAGCATGAAGATAGTTGAAACTTCAAACAAAGATAACCTTACCATCTTCTTCTTTGCTCGCTCAAGTATATCTTCCTCGACGCTTTTGCTCATCACGAATCTATATATATTTACAACATCTTGCTGACCTATGCGATGAGCTCGGCTCATTGCCTGAATATCAAGCAGTTAAGAAAAATATTCCCCATAACCATACAAAAGAATCATAACATCGATATTGGTTACCTGAAGATCATTCTGCGGGTTCCAATCAGAATCAAATATGATCACTGTATCAGCTGTTGCTAGATTTATTCCTAATCCACCAGCACGAGTAGATAAAAGAAAGCAAAAATCTTCACTCCCAGGAGCATTAAAATGTTCCATTGCTTGATGTCGCAAATCAGCTCTAGTACTGCCATCTAGTCGTTGGAATTGGAAGCCTCTAAGCCTCAAATAGTCTGCTAGAATGTCCAGCATTTTAACCATCTGAACAATGCAGGTCATTTTTTAGATACCAAAGCTTATACTACAATTTTTCCAATAGAAATCAGAAAACAAAGATGTGCCAGTGATCACCTGTGAAAAAATAAGAACTCGATGACGAGTCTCTTTCAGCCGTATCAGTAGCTTATCTAACAATACTAGCTTCCCACTGCTCAGAACTAATCGTTGCACTTTGTTATTGTCATTCATTGAAGCATCTCCTCCATATCCATGGTCAGCACTCTCAAAAAGAAAGGGGTGATTGCAGCATTTCTTCAGCTCGACAACAATATTCAAAAGAGAAACCTGCAGAGCAGAATAGATATTAATAACTTGCAATAGATGCCAAAATCACCAAGTAGCTAAACTTCAAACGTGATTCATTTATAGTTCTAGCTAACATAAGTTTAAAATACCTGATTGCCTCGCACTCCCTTGTTAAGATCTTGGAAGTTCCTCTCCAGAATCCACTTATAGTATCTTTACCACAGAAACTAGGTAATTTGAGACTCATAACCATGCAAGAACATAGCAAGGATTAAACACAACCATGGCACAACTCAACTGTTTTTGTAGTGGAGACATTCCAACTCGTAATATGCGTTCAATCTTCGGGGGCAATGATTTTTCTACATCCTTGATAACCCTTCGCAGGAGATGAGGTCGGAGCTCCGTGTGCAGATTTGCAAGCTAATAATCAAACATTCATAAACCTTTAGCAAATAAATACATACATAGACCCCTATATCACATCCCTTTATAGAACCACAACAATAGATGCCCACCTCAACTTCATCGAAGGAATTCAAGTTTTTGTATCTTTCTACAAATTCATCCTTGCTCTTAAATTTTTCTCCATCAAGAAAATGCAAAAGGGCCCTGAAGCATCAAACATCAAATTTATTAAATGTTTAAAATATCATGTCCAATTTGACTAAAACAGCCAGGAAAGTTTCTGCACCAAAGCTCTTCAACACTATTTTGAAGAGGCGTCCCAGTGATGAGCAGTTTATTCTTTGTGTTGAATTCCTACAAAAGAAATTACAAACATCAACCCAAGAGTTCATAAAACATTTGCCATGCTAAACTTCAAAACAAAAACACTTACAGATAGAGTTATGTATAAAGATGCTTCACAGTTTTTGAGTCTGTGTGCCTCATCAACCATCATATATATCCATTTTATTTTTGATAGAACTGCTTTGTCTTTGAGCACAACTTCATATGTGGTCAACAATGTGTTGAACTTAAATGGACGGCTACTCTTCTGAGTATAGAATTCATAATTCTGGCACACCTGCTCAGAATATGATAGAGATTAAATTAAGGTAGTGCCTATATCAAGCAAAGATCATAAGGAAACCAAGTTGAAATATACTTCAATGAATAGTTGAGCTTATATTATACCTCACGGCTGGCTCGATTACCAACATAGACCACAACATTCATATCTGGGAGCCATTTACGAAATTCCTTAGCCCAATTTGTAATTGTAGAGAGTGGTACAACTACCAGAAAAGGACCAGGTAGTTGCTGTGCATTCTGGAAAGATGCATACCAAAAGATTATTCCACTATAACTCCAATACCATATAATTCCAATTTCAATATCTCAATACAAAAAAACTCATTTTATGTGAAAGAAAAGGAAATAGGTTTTGTCATAAAACTACCTGTAAGAAGCCAACCATGGATACAGATTGTACAGTCTTTCCTAGTCCCATTTCATCAGCAAGTATGACATTTGTATCATTTTTCCAACTGCCAGAATGTACAGCATGATATTGATAAAGAAAATACAACATTTTCGTAGATATGAGCTCTAAATTAAAAACAGTTAACGTGCCTGTTCACCATAAAATTCAAACCGTCCAGTTGATAATCCCGAAGTTTGCCACCTTTCAACCACTCAGGCTGTTCTTCAAACTTCCTCAAAGTGACTGAAAATCATTTGCCTATTCAGTATGTTGTTAAGTGCCAACAAACTTCAAAAATTTGACCTTAAAGTGAATCTGACCTTTTGCCCTCTTTCTTTGAGATTCAACAAACTTTCCTTGGAATGTGACATCAGCCTCTCTAGCCTATTTCAATATTCCAGCAATGCTTTACATAGCTATAGAAGCCAGAAATTACAAATTCTGCTCTTATTGAATGGAAAAATGTATACCTTATACTCATCTATGGCTGTTTGCGCATAAGCAATATCAGTGTCCTTCTCCCTGAAGAAATAAAATTGTGTTCATGAGTAAATGCCTTGTATACAGCTACTAGAAACGAAAAAAAATCAATCCAGCTCTAAAACTTAGATTAAAAGTGCTCAACTAAGAAACGTATACATTGTACCACAACCCTCTGAATGGATGGATCCATCAGCAACCTCAGTACATAATTTGAATGTATGGATAGATGCTCAAGGCTATGAATATGTCAAGTAAATTAATTTTTCCATAATTATTTGGCAGCTTGTGGAAAACGACAGGCAAAATAATCTGTTCTATACACTGCAGAGGAATTGAGGGATTATAGCCAGTTCATCTAAGAAATAACAGATCACAACCCTTTGCCGTTATTTTAGTGGATGGTATCATTAGCACCCTGAATACATGTATAGATGCATGCATCACCACTCACGAGTACAAACAGGTCAACAAAATATCTCATGGTTACTTGACAGCATGTTGAAAATTACAGAAAGAAGAATATGTTCTATTCATGCAGAAGAATTGAGGAGTTACGGCTAGCTCAAATTAGAAACAAATATACTCCCACAACCCGTAATGAATCATTTTAGCAGATGGTTGCTGTCAACAATCTGAATACACGGATATATGCATGCACCACAATTCACATGTATGGATAGGTCACTAAATTAATGTTTTCATATAACTTCATGTTGTAAAGCAAAGTCACAATAGTGACTTCTATCCACTTAAATACTACAACCCTTCATTGATAATTTTAGCAGATGATTCCTTCAGTAACCTAAATGTATGGATGGACACACCACACCTTATGGGCAGGGATAGTAAGGGATAGCTAGCATCCAAAACTTTAGAAGCTCAAGAACCCCGAGGAAAACCACCTGCTGACTCCATTAGAGACTCACCAAAGAGAGAATAGATCAAGATCTCCCTAAGGAAACACCTGGCAGTGAGAAGACAGCTCTATCTCACATAAATGGCTTTCTGACAACAGCCACTCGTGTATTTCATTTACAACATCTGACTACTATAGGTCAATGCTAGTTGATTTTAGCTTGAATTTACAATCATAATGCATCACATCACAGTATTACTTTGGTTTTCCAGGGCATTAGCTGGATTTTGGTGCTGCTAAACTTATTGCACGAGCCATGAGGATGCAACCTCAGAATTCTTTCTGTGTACACTTCAAGTACGGGACATCAGGCCTTGAATAGACATTCGAAATTCCTCCAAAAAGATTAAGCAGATGCTAAAAAGGATTAGCTAATAATATAAATAGATCAGTAAATAGTAAAGATTCTCGTACAAGGAAAGGAGGGGAGAAAAGGAACAGATATAAATAACTTAAATTCAATACAAGCAAAAAACTGTGTTTCATTAACGAGAATAACTAAGCCCACTTGACATGGCTTATGTGGCTATGCAGTTTGATTTATAGAAAACAAGAAGGTATATTGACAGTAAAGGGAAGATATTACAAGCTGGATAAATTGTAGATGACAAGAAGCCATAGAAGGTGCACAATTTCAGCCCGAAATGTGTGTTCCATAAAAACATTGACTGAATATAGAAAGATTTTAAATAATAGCAAAGTATATAATACCATGTTGACTCAGCATATGAAAGACCCTTCCATTTGACTAAATATTCCTGAAACTCTTCTCCCATGTCATTGTGTGATGTTCTATCAGCAAACACTCTTTCAACCTAAAAATAGACAGAAAATATTTAGCCCTTTTTACACTATATCTGTTTTGCCATATTCACTTCATTATATCATGAATAAAACCTGCTCATATTGTTTTAACAGTTCAAGCTCCATTTCCTTGCTCACATCATGTAGTTCTGCCTGAAAATCCAACAAGCAATAAGGCATGAACAAAATCTGAAAAAACTTAACTTCTGTGCTGCAGAAGTGCATGCAGATTACTCTCATTTTGTACATGAAATGTGTACATTTTAAAACTCTATCATATATTAAGTTGCAGTATAAAGTAGACAGAACTATTGCAGCACAATCACTTCATCTGCAAATGTAATTTCCATGCATAGAAATAGCAGTTATTACCTCTTCACGTGAGAGAGCTCTTCTTTTCTTCTTTTCCTCCTCTACCCTCTTCATATAGTTTAATACCTTCTTGTACCCGCTCAACTGTATAGTTGAAAGCAAAATTAAGAAAAACCAAAACCTTAGTACTAGAATTAGAAATGCATAACCTCAGAAAAAGAAATCAATCAAAGCATTAGCATTTAAATAAACGGCTTAAATAGATCAGCTAAAATAAATGACATTCCAACCAGCTGATCTGTTCCAAAAACTACGAAGTACATCCTGAACACAACTGAATTTGTTTGCAGCAGTCTACATTATCGGATTCAAAACCCCACTATTGTTATATGTTACTCGATTCTTTTGCATCCTAATATTCACCTTCATTCATACAATTACTAGAGTGATTTGCTGGTCCGTTAATCCAATATTAACTCAATGCTTTGATTCGTGTAGTAGCAGTGACTTCATTTTTCTTCTTAGAGCAATGTACCTCATGCAACCAAGGCTAGCTATAACTGAGCACCATAAAGAAGACCTAATTGAACCAAGTTCCACAGTACTTGTTCCCCACCAGTGAAACAGGTCAATCTCCATCTCCTTTTCTGACTCCAGTTTGAGGAAACTCTGAAGATTAACCTTTAAGGAGTTGGGTGGGGTAGATAATCAGACTCAGAGCTTCTATGACTAGTCCTGTACCTACAAATGTGTAGGATTTCCAAAATATTATGCCCATTCCACATATAATGGTGAAGATAGAAGAACCCCGGTATCAGCTCGTAATACAAAATGGCACTAAGAATCCAATGGATTCTAACAAAAATCAAATTGAACTTCTATTTGCTATGATGGAGCATAAATGTAGCATAACAATAATTAGCTTTGATTAACAAAAATATAATTAAACTTATATATGTTATGATGGAGCGTAAATGTAGCATGACAATGATTAGCTTTGAATTTTAACATTAATCCATTTTCTATCAGCATTGATCAATGTTTTTCATTCGTTTCATAGCTTCGAAGTAGACTACTTCACCTTTTACCCAAGATCTGTAGTAAAATAACTCCAACCAGGAGAATCACTCTTGGTTTACACTACTATTAAATTTGCCTTGTTCTTTACCCTAGAGTCAAAATAATATCAAAATAATGACGAAGCTTGTCTGCATGTGGTACTGCGCCAAACAGTTATTAACAGCTTTCTAGCATTCTGAGCCATATTCCTGTATCCTGTAGGCTGCAGTACAATTTGATAGCATTGCCTTATTTTAGAGCAAGCAATCTGACCACATCCTTGCCATCAACAATCCATTCGACCATTGTTACTCAATAAATAACATTTAATATTTTAAATAGCAATGTCATTGACTTTCATATTCATCAGCACCTAAACGAAACTGAATTGTAAATAGCAATATCATTGGCCTTCATATTCATCAGCGCCTTCCTTCCCTTGGAATAAAGTTGAGAAAGATGATTCAATGACATTACAGTAGAGGTCGACTCAACATGCCCACTATCGAATTATGAGTGAATGAACTTTAGTGTCCATTCAACTGCAATTCATCCCATCCCCAAAAATTTAAGATTTACTGCTTTGAACTTTGGAAGTTTCTAATACACATTACAGCATGGTACAACCACTGCTTGGCCTAGTCATTCCTGCTTAATACGCCCAATAGTCTTATGTATTGATCAATAAGGACCATTTCAAAATTTATGGAGATTATCCATAATTTTCTAATTTTTAAAAACCATTTCAAAAGGCGTTGTTAGGAATAAGACAAATCCGAAGATTAGTACAAGTACCTGAGAAAGTTCTGACAGTGTCTGCCATTGACAATGAAGATAAGATTGCCCTTTCCATTTAATATAGAGTTCTTGAGCTTCCCAGGCTAAATCTGCAAAATGATCGGCATCAAGAACAGGCTGCTTGTCTTCATCCACCTCTTGACTAAATACTCTCTTGGGACGATGCCAAAGTACTCTTTCTATTGCATCTCCATCTTCTTCTTCAACATCATCCAGCTGCCAAATTTTGAGGCAATCACAGTACTGAATTAGCCAAATCGACAACAGATCGACAACCAGCAGTGAGCTCGAATGTGTTAAACTCTATCCACATACTAAAGCAGAAAATATTTAAACTAACAACTCAAGAGGACTCCCTATCCTTGAGAGTGTGTCCAAGAAAACACTGTGATGAATAAAACACCAGCACAATTGTTTAAAAATCAGAACTCTCATCATTGTATAGCACCATCAAACTGGGGTTGGATATTGTTGCATATCAAACTTTGACCCATATGCACATCACAACATAGGCCTGCACCCTTAATGGTCTATTTTGGTTCTTGGGATGCACTGCCTGAAGGATGATACGACATGGTCCTTGCCCACTCGCACTCTTAGAGTTTTCCAGACAGCATTCTTTAGAATACTCCAAAAGTTGCATTCGTCTCATCAATCTGGGAAAGCAAAATGTTGGGGACGTGTATCCAGAACAGGGATAACATACCACGTCTACTTTTTTTATTTGTATTCATGTGGGTCGACTAAGAAGCATGCTATCAAACACTATAAGAAAGCCAGAAAATAAGTTTCA
Source organism: Azolla pinnata (assembly GCA_037176905.1). NCBI lineage: Eukaryota > Viridiplantae > Streptophyta > Polypodiopsida > Salviniales > Salviniaceae > Azolla > Azolla pinnata. The sequence goes on from JBBBWG010002238.1 coordinate 25,397, forward strand.
GGAAAATATTGAGCCCCCTTCAAACTATACAAGTGCATCCTTTGCTTTAGATCACCAGACCACTTATAATGGTTACTTCTGTACAGGAAAATTGATGAATGGAAGAGATAAGGGCATCATCCACTCACATCGACCATCATTAATTTGCTGAATACCTCATCATACGAAAGTTTTTTATTTACTTAATAGATTGCTTTATTTCATACCTAGTTTTGAAGAATTATATATATGATATCCTGAATCAATGTATGCGGGTCAAAAATCTTGGAGAGTTCCATAAACCATGACCATATAAAATGATCCTTCTATAATTACCATGCTTAGATCACGTTGACCAGAGGATTTGCAATGCTGCCTTCAATGCATTATATGAAAAGAAGCCTTTCATTGAACTGGGAAAGATGATGGCCCCAAAAGGAGATGATCATAATCAATGTGCTACAAAGAGTTTGAAGGCTATTCTTAAATGGAATTCTAAGCTTGCTGACCATCAACGTGAACAATGAGTTGCCTCCTGTATAACACAATCTTTAACTGTCCTTCCTGTACTAGAATGGATTTTCCATAGTCTTACAGCACCTTATTCTATTGGTTCTCTGATGTTTAAGATATAAACATGTTTATCTAGCAAAAAAAAAACAAATGACTTCACATGGCTGAATATACCATACAGAGCTCAAAGGATGAATACAAATTAAAATAATAAGTACATAGCCTAGGAAAATCAGCAGGCATCAAAAGGCCCGGTTATAACATTTCTGAATAAACCACTGATATAGCTCTTTCTACGTTCGTACTGCTGCCATGACATAGAGGGACACATATCAAAGGGACACAATTGTAGCACTATTCCGCAATTAAACAAAGGACAGTAATATATGATGTATGCCAAAATCAATAAATAGAGACTGAGAGAACAGTGCAGCATTGACAAAACCAATCCATAAATACCTTTATTTGCTTCTTCAAATTCTCCTCATCACTTTCCTCTGCTTCAGCATAAGACTTTCTTGCAACAGACCTCCTCGACGTTCGTGTCTCCCTTGAAGGGGGTTCCATATCTCTTTTTTTAACATGAGGTTTTATACTTTTATTACCCTTTGCCTTGAGTTTTCCTTTTGACCCTAGAAAGTAGTCATCATCGCTTATGTCAAGCTCAACCAAATTTCTTGCTGATGTTTCATCTTCTTCTTCCTCTTCTTGGTCCCCCCCATCCTCCTCATCGGAAACAAATCTTGCTCTCTTTGGACGTGAAGTCCTGCTTGCATTCCCTCTGCTATATGCCTTCCGTGCCTTTGGTTGCTTCCGTGATTTACTTCTTGAGAAACCATAGTCATCATCACTCCCTTCAGATAATTGCACACTATCATCTTCTTCTTCTTCACCTAATTCACCTTCACTTTCTTCGTAGTCCAGATCAACCTGCTAAAAGTACAAGTTTTTATTAGAAATTATTAAGAAATACTCCAGCTAGGTGAACCAGAATCAATCTTTCAGGCATAGGAAACCATAAAAGGTAGATTGAACTTGAATGTCTACAACCTTCCGAGCACGATGCATGTCAGGCTCTGGGGAGCTATCCTTGGGGTTGAAATCTTCATCAGCTGGATCATCCTCTGAAAGGTACAGAAAAGTATATAAGTTAACAACAGGGCATCACAAACACCAAATTAGCAAACAAAATTTCACACTCATTTCTTCCTTACCATCAACCTCCTCAACTTCATCTTCTTCCTCAAAGTTATCATCCTCTATTTGAGGTTGCATATATTTGCCCCTGCCAGTTGACTCTCTTTTCGAATTTGCTCTGATATTAGCTTCACTGCCCTTCCCTTTTGATTTATCTGACTTCTCAGATACAGAAAAATTCCTGTATCGACCATTGTAAGTCATATTGCCGTCCTCCCCTTCCGATACCACAAAATCATCATCCCTATTAGTTTCCTTTCCATAATCCTCATCACCTGCTGCATCTTCAGACATACTATCATTATCATTACTTTTATATACATCAATATGTTTTGACCGTTGCAAATAATTCCTTTCACCCCTATCAACTTCAGAATCTGAATCTCTACTGTCATGGCCAGAACTCTGAAAACGTGGGTGCTCATACATTGAATTTCTTACTGGCCTATTTGTGTTATAGCCTCCATCCTTCTCATTCATGTTGTCATAACTACCTTCACCATCACTACCATGCAAAAACCTTCGCCCAGAATTTTCTTTAGTGATGCGTTCTGCAGAGCGAAATACTCGCCCATTTGAATGCTCTGGTTCTCTGAATCCTTCAGAACCTTCTTTCTCTCTAGCTTGATGAAGATTATCTTCTTCACTCGAGCTCTCATCATCATAGAATCCCATCTTCTCTAGTGTAGGATACTCTCAACTGCATAAAATAACAACCTGATTCCTGATGAGCAGAAGGAGAGACTTCACAATGATTGAGAATAAACCACTACAACCAGGAAAAAGACTTAATCTTCAAAGTGCAAAAGCAATAATTAGTAACATCGATATAGGCAGGACTATATGGAAAAGAAAATTTTCAATCAGATCATAAAAATCAGAGAATATGCTAAACAATGCATGCCGGCATTATTTCAAATTGCTATAAAAAGACCACTGAGAAACATCTGTATCCCAATAACTAAAATTGACACCTTCAGATGGTTCTGTTCTCCTGCATCAATTTGTAGCTGATTAGCTTTGTCCAACCTTCAAATCATGGATTGAGTCACTGATTTTAATTGACTCACTCAAGCACTTACCATTCATGGTGCTTCTATCATACGGTTAGCACAAAAAGTTAAGCAGTGACTTAAGATATGTGTGGACGATCAGAGTTGAAGTCATGAATCCTATTGCAAATGCTGAATTAATGCAATGCTTTCCACAGAAAAAAATTATTCGCATGATAGAAAAGATTTGAGCTATAGTTTGATAGCAAAAAAACCAATAACCACATAGGAAAACATGATTCAGTGTCATGAGTTTGTTTAACTTCATAAAAAGAGGGTAAGGTGATCACAAAGAGTACTCAAAAAAGTCAAAAATCAGATGAGCATGAGCTTAAGAGGATCAAGCAGAAACAATCTCAGAATGTTCTATTGAAGAAGAATATTTCATTGAAGCAGAATGCTTCGGAGGAAATGATTCAAGTCATCAGGAGTTTTTCATGTAAGAGTTAAGCAGAGACTTAGCACAGAATGATCTGAGCAGAATCTAGGGCCTGATTACCAAAATTTCTTCCAAGAGACTAGTAAAACAAAAACAGGAATTTCTTCCTGGCATGGACAGATTGCACAACAACGGATTTCCGCAAAGACTGGAATATCATTATAGGATCCTTTACACAGTAAGAGAAAAAGCAGTAATTGAGCCATGACCTCCTGGATTTTGTTTCATGAACCGAGATTTTGAGCAGAATTAGAAATGCAAAATTTTGAAGAAATCATTTAAAGTATAAAACTGGATAGAGACTCTCGGATTGTGTGTTGTTGCAGAAAATGCAAAGGTGCCGAGGCAAGGATTGTAAAGGGAATGGTGGAGGCTTACATGAGATGCGTGGCAGGGAAGAGACTTACTTGCTGGAGGAAGCTCAAAGGCAAAACAGAAAAGGAAACAGGAATTTAGCAAAGAGGAAAAAACAGAAACCTGTAGATTGCTAAGAAGAAAGAATAATCTCTAGGAGGAGATCCAAGCTTCATGGAGATGAATGATTCCAAAAACGATGGACAGGAGAAGGAAAACAGAAATCATGAGTATGATCGCAGTAGAAGAACACGAGGAGGAAGGCGGAATAGATTGGTGGGAAAGCAGAAAGCAAAGAAAAAAGAATCAAATTTGAATTTGAGGAAGAGAAGCTATGGACACTTCAGCCAAATGAACGATCAAGGTAAGAACTTGAAAAACGAAGTCAGAGCAACGCGAACAGAAATTGAGAAGAAGAAGACGAAGCAGCAGCAGATGGTCCTAGTGATGGCAAAACAGGAAAAGACGAGCAATGGTGAATGGAGCCTGAGAGGGATACGAAGAGAGACATACCTGTTTTGAAGCGATGGTAAAAAACCATGAAGAACCTCCGACAAAAGCGAAGAAGAAGGAAGGTCAAATCTGCAGCAAATGGATGTGGATCGAGCGCTACAAGCCAAGCAGAAAAGCGGAGGAGGAGGAGGAAGAAGGCGGCGAAGGAAACGAAGGAAGTAAACCCTAAACAGACAGCGATGGCACGGGATCTCGAAACCTGACTGGAACAGCCGGATGAAATCAAATGGAAGGAAATCGAAGAAAGGAAAAGGGGGAGAGAGGAAGGAATGAGGGGAGGAGGAAGAAAAAAAAAACAGTGGAAGGAACTTTAGTTTTTCTTCGAAATCCTTTTTTCTCGTTCCATTTTCGTTTCTTCTTCGTCTTCGTCTTTCGTTTCTTTTCTTTTCTGTTGCTGTTGTTTTTCCTTTTTCGCTGGTTTACCTGCTGCTAGGTTTTCGCGGCTATGGCGGGGCGAAGCTTTTCTGTCTGACGATGTCTGTGTTCTCTGTTTGTCTGTGTGAGAGAGAGAGAAAGAGAGAGCGAGGAACGGAGAAGAAGAAGAAGAAGAAGAAGAAGAAGGAGATAAATAAATTAAAATCTATTTACTGTTTTTTTAATTCACGGCAGAAAATTTTAACTCCATAAAATACGAGCAATTAAATTAAAATCTAAATTACCTCTTTTTCTTTTTCTTTTTTTATTTTTTCTTTTTTTTTTCTTTTTTTTTTTTCTTATTTTTTATCTTTATTTTTATCTTCATCTTTATTTTCGTTTTCTTTTTCGTTTTTTTTTTTTCTTTTTTTTTATGTTTTCTTCTTTTTTTTTTCTTCTTTATTTTCGTCTTTATTTTCGTCTTTATTTTCGGCTTTATTTTCACCTTTATTTTTATTTTTATTTTTATTGAAATTTTTATTTCATTTTTATTAAAACTTTTGTTTTTATTTTGTTTTCTCCATAATATACGAGAAAATAATGTTAAATCTAAATAGCTCTTTTTTTTCATTATTATTATTATTAGTAGTATTATGGATCTGTATTTTTCCTCTCTTTTTTCTCCTTTTCCTTTTTTTTGGGCATTATTATTTTTTCCACGAGATTTGTTTTTTCTTTTCCTTTTTATTTGGATGGCATGGAATTCATTTTTTTTCCCAATCCCAAATATTAATTAACGGTTTGGCTAATTTATATATTTAGCCCTCTTCCATATTTGGCCCCAGCTTTCTTCTTCTACTTCTGCTTCTGCTTCTGCTTCTACTTCTGCTTCTGCTTCTGTTCCTGAAAGCAAGCTTGGATTAAGAAGACCATACAGATTAACAGAAAGCTAGAAAGCTCTAGCTCCTGTCGATCACCTGTAACACACCCTGAGCAAGATCAAAACCCTCTCTTCCGCTAGTGCCTCGGAGGGTCTGATCGCAGCTCCTTTGTTCGCGGGGCATCGTACAACCAGGAAAACTCCGCTACAAAATCGATTTCTTTCCCCTACTGCGTTTTTGCATGTTTTGTGAAAAAACTTCGCAACCGAAATCGATTCCTTCGTTGAACAGTGTCTGCATTTGCGAAAAATTTCAGTGCAAGATCAATTATTTTTTCTTTTTTGCAAAGCTTACCGACTTGTTGTGTGGTGCTTCACAGAGTGTGTCGTGCCGAACAAGAACTCAATTCCCAAATTTTTATTTATAGTGTATACCCTTAGTGTTTTAACATTGTTAAAGAAAATAACCTTGTATATCAAAAAGATAAGAGCCCTGGCACCCTCAACATAAACCTAATGAGAAGGTGATATAACAACATGATGCCCAAAGTTGTGAACCTAATAACATGAGTCGATTTTGCAGCTAAGGAATTTGTCCTTTGTTATCACCTTATTGTGTACATGTAGATAGATAATGATTGTCCGTTGTCCAACTACATACTCAAATTAGGGTTGGGCGTGTGCGCGATATGACTCTCTTCTAATTACATAAACCTTATTAGGGGCATGACTAATATTTTCTTTTGTTTCGGTCAAAAGAGCATAACAATTGAACGAATAGAAG
>JBBBWG010002249.1:0-33566 GCA_037176905.1 Azolla pinnata
ACACACACACACACACACACACACACACACACACACACACACACACACACACACACACACACACACACACACACACAAACACACAAAAACACAAACACAAAAACACGAACACAATATACCTACCTGTACATACAAATCTATGTAGCGTATGCATGGCCTTGTCTGCAATAGATCTTTCCAGTTCATCTATATCATTCTTATAACAGAGTCAAATTTGAACCAAAAAAGGCAGTGCAGATTCATGAAGCACTCACAGAAAAATCTGGAGCAGGAAGCCGAAATCTTCCGATGATGGCCGTTCGGAATCGGATCTGCTTCGGATCTGTCGACACCCTTCGAAATGTGGAACATGAGCATATGCATGCATGAAGCATGGTTTGCATGCATGTGTGCACATAGATGTATGTATGTCATGATGGCATTTTATCATGTATGTACGCATGTATGTACGCATGTATGTACGCATGTATGTACGCATGTATGTACGCATGTATGTACGTATGTATGTACGCATGTGTGTACGTATGTACGTACGTATGTATGTACATATGTACGTACGTAGCCATTATGTATTTGTGGATATTGTCTCAATTCTCTTGAATATATACATACATTGGCCATTGTCTGTATTTCCTGTTCCGTCTACGACTCACGACCCTTCGCGTATCTCTGATCTCGAATACGCGCCTTCTATTTTTCCAATCACGACCCTAAAAGGTTATTTTTGCGGCTCGATTATTGCATGTCAAATGACCGATTCGATGCATGAGCCAAAATAATCAGTCGCAGGAACATGGACAGAGAATTAAAATGGTAGCTCATCGTGATCGTTGTTAAGGTTTAATTTAATTTTTGGAATATGGTGAGGGCTATATTTGATTGATGTATGTTAGAAGTAAGGTTCATTTGTGATAGGAACCGCTCTAAACAAACTGGAAGTTGCAAAAATAAACTTAATGCTTCTATTTAGTAGGCTTTTTTGCAACATGGAACTCATGCCCGATGCGATTTCTGGTTTCTAGAAGACTTGCATCCAAATGTAGTGAATAAACATAGAATCATTATTACTCGCAAGATCAATCAAATTCAGATCCATTGATAAACAGTTTGATGATCTAAGTTTGTAATCGTTACCATGGTTCACATTGGAATTTATTGAAGTTTACTAATTCATTAATGACCACCCAAATGGCAAAGAAATCGACTGATAAAATCTCAAAATATATTTGCCAATTTAAATTTTCGCTTGATGCCCGAGGGATGTAAAAAGCCTGGAACTTTACGACATAAAAATCAATCATATAAACACAAAAAGATGTCAAATGGCTTCTGTTTGCGTCCCCTTAAGCTACTCTAAATGCAAACGTTCTAAATTGATTGTATGTTAATAACATGCTCTAACATATTCAACACTTATCTAAATTTTCCTAAAGAAAAAAGTTATCATTAACTCACAGGCGATCATAAAACATGTCCAAAGGTACTTTAGTCGACCACAGAAGTTTCATTGAAAAACGATCGGTTGTTGATTCCCAATCGCGACTCATTTTTGAACTTCAATTAACCATTTGTAGTAGATTTTGGGCCTTAAGTTATCATTAAAAACAAAATGTTTGGGCTGTAATTTGTCTTTTGTAGGCATTTTTTTTGTCTTCTTCATGAATAATGGATATCATGTGATTGCAAGATTCTTCATTAGTGGTATACCATTCATAGTCAAAACCACGCCAATTTCAAGACCATTTTGTGAACTTATAGGATTATAATATCCCGATTGTTAGGTGGAAACATGAAATTAGGGTTTAACTCTCGTCATGAAGATAGAGTCCTAAACCAAACCGTGCACAAGCTCGTACAAAAGCCATTGCTTCAGCCTTCTGAGATGGATCTCCATTCTTAATATCTTGAGTTGAAAATGTACTGGCAGCTTCACGAAATGCCTACAATTGTGCAAAACACAATCGGTGAGTAAATCATCAACAGGGCCGCATGAAAAAACATCTCAAAAACTCTTCACTTTCCGGATATAAACCAAAATTCTTCTTGGTTTTTGAACATTAAATGAAGCTCCAAACAGAGGATTTTCTGGGCATTTGTTAAAAGAAAACAAGTATTCTAGTAATATCCGAAAACAGTAGCAATATTATGTGCTTCCTTCAGAAGATTGATTTGCAAAAAAATGAGATTAATAGAAACAAACATGATTATAGTTCACATAAGAAGATTTATTGTAGGAAATGAGAAAAAGACTGAAAAATAAATCATATCCGAATGATTATGCACAAACCTCTCCATCAGAGCCCTTGATTGTGACACGATAAATAACTGTAACAAACCTCCCATCGGCCGAAAATGAGATACCCCTCACTTCACCACACCATCCTATACATATACTCCATCACAAACAAAGACACACTGAAATCATGTCTCTCTCATCGATAAGGAAAAGAAATGGGAGACAATGCAACTTTGGTTATTTCAATGTCACCAGGTGCATAGAAGCTCAACATCCGATTTGCATGATACCTGCCATATTTGAAAGAGAATAGCGGGAAGAATTTCAAAATGCATTCTTAAGAGAAAAAACCAATTCCATGAACAAAGTAAATAGATAACATCATTCTGGGAAACATTGACTTCAAAGTTCAAATAACCCAGCCAAAAACAGAAACAGAGAATGAATCACTAAAATCTAAATATATTTCTTTTCAAGAACACGTCATAGGGTTTAGATTTTAGGGTTTAAGGTGAATAACTGTAAGAAACCTCACATCAGTAGAAAATTCTAAGAGAGTTACTTCAAAGACAATATGAACTAACTTTTACAGTAGAATTGAGAAAGCCACATCTATAGACATCGATAGTTTGATCTCTCTCCTCTTTGAAGGACTTGGATGGAGATCAAAGTTTTTTCATAGCATATCACATTATTATCTTTGCATTTTCATTTTATAGTAACACTCATTTACTATGTTCTTTACTATGGATAACTGGATACACCACATTCCGGTATGTTTTCGTCTCATAGACCATGTTGGACTTCAGAAGTGTTAATATATCTTTCTTTCTTTCATCCTAGGAATGTGATAAATTTCAAGGGCATCTTGAGACTATACACACAAACAATTCAGGATAAAGGGCACAAAGGAATATTATAGCAAACCATGGGATGTATTTGTGATTTTCTTCCCGATCATTGAGTACTTGATCAGGCACCCTTTTGTTGAGATCTCTCAAAATTTCAGCAAGAGGTCTTAGCATAAAAGATGGTCCTATTTCCAACGAGGTTGCTTTGGCCACTGCAGACCACCTCCTTCGGCTGTCATTATCCCTCTTTGGTATGAACAAACATGGGTTCTGGAAGAACAAAATCATTGCAGCTTTCCTTTTTTAATGTAAAACAAAACCATGCTTTTCCAACACACACCCAATACATAAACAAGACACCCTGTGCCACAGTGCAATTTGAAATTTGTTTATATCAATATTTTGATTCACTTACCTTTTATCCCCCATACGACAAAGGCATCAGAACTAGGGATTCTACTACTACGTTTTCTCTAATGCATTAAGAAGACATTTCTACATCCAGGATAGAGCAAGTACTGGCAGCATCAGAAAAAGAACAATAATACATTCAGGCTAGTTCTCGACTACAATGCTTATATGAAAGGTATACAATTCAGAAATAGCAGCATAACTTTATAGATCCCTCTTCTTCTTTCCCCGAATCGGATCTGAAAAATATAAAAGCAAAGGAATTAAAGATGCATGCCTTAGTGAAGGAGTTCCTGGTGGGAGGAGGAACCACATCATGTACAGCGAAGGAATCAGATGGAACTGAAAGTTTTGTTAGGTTTGATGAAGGAGCTGCAAAGGCCTGCAAATTCATTGTGTGTAAGGATTGATATAGCTGCAGTGATATGTTCAAGTGTGAGAAGGAGAGAGAGGGAGGAGGGAAGAAACCCAAATAGTGCATGCGAATCGAATGAATTAATACTGTAGACTCTTCATCTTGCCGTGTTTTTGACCTTTCAAAAAGAAACAGAGGGAGGCAATCAAGAGAAGAACAACGCATTTCTCATGCGCGTCACATGAATCTGATGCTACATGTACACGGACACTTCCACTCAAATCATTCTCAAAACACTTCCGAACCCAAGCTTGCAATGCATTGTTAGCTATACTATACAAATGAGTCACTAACTTTATGGACCTAGGGCTTTCCCTTGAAATGATGTTGCAATTCCGCATCAAGATGTAATTCCTGATTGACACAATTTCCTTGGGGAAAAACTCGAGGCCAACTTCAACTTTACTTTCATCATCCATTCCATGTTTTGTACAAATAAATTCAAGTATCGCACAGAACTGGTATATTGAGGTAGTTACAGCAATAACAAAGACAAGGGTTTGGGATATTTTTTATAGCAAAAGAATCTGCTACAAATGTTCGCTGTTGAAATCAAATGCAGGTAACAGAAATCATACATCATTAAACCTCATTGTAGCTTTTATGCTGCAATACCTATGTCATACAAATGCGCCTGCCAGCTAAAGTTAGCACCAATAATAAATAATAATAATGTCGCTAGCCACTTCCAACATTCCAATGCTACAAATCATTATACAGAATTCTGTCATATTCTCCAAGTCGTACAGACATGTAAAATATCTCCTGAAAATAAAACTGCAATAACATTTGTAGACCATGCTTTGCTTACACCTAGCAATTAAACTTCAGATAACATAACATGTTTCCACGTTGAGGTATTCGGATTCAAACAATGTATGCAAACAGCAGATGTTACAAAACAAAGGCAACGGAAAAAAGGTCCAACAGCTCAAGTTCTTGAGAAGCTAAAACAATCTCACTAAAAAGATGTACAGCCTGTATCACAGATATTCAATGAATTTCAACAAGTTCCTTTTGTTAATAATTCTTCCAAAGCAGCATTCCAAATAAATCTGCCCACTTGCAAGTTATCAACGATAAAAAGCCTCTTGAAACAACATAGATGCCATCGTTGCCAGTAGCCATGTATGGTATAAAAGTTAAAATTTGATGTATCTGTCAATAATAATAAAGAAAATTAGCCAGCTTCCATTATATCTTGCTTAAGATGAAATGAATCTCAAATGAATGGCACAGCATTCAATCAAATACAGAAGAATACAGTGCAGTATTAGGCTTATCAATGTCCTTTAAAAACACAACTAATATAATTAAAACGCCTACACATATTTGATTCCAACTTGATCACTTCATCATTGTATACATACTACCAACAAAAGTGCAATGCTTCCTGTATGAAATCTATGAAAAACGAAGTGCATAATTGTTCAGAGAGGGTAGCAAAGATTTTGTTCCATTATGAAACTACAACTATAAACGTGTACACAGGACGTTTCAAGCTAGCAAATTAGTCAAAAGATCAAATCTCCCAAGGACAACCATATTTTAGCAGGGAATTCCAGTCCTTCCATACAGTGTTGAAAAAAATACCATTTGCAACAATAGGAGGATAATGCAATCTCCAGTACTCTTATCTCCATATTACACCAAGTCAATAACGCCTTTTTGTTGGGCTACGAGAGCGATGGCCTCCACGTGGTGACCTATAAGATACATACACATCAGATGCCACATGATTGTAGCAAAACTATTATAAATCATGTTCTATGAGATGCTTATCATTGCTTTGCATTCACAGCATATTAGCAGATTCAAGCTATGAAGCATTAAGAAGAGTCATCCATTGATAGAATTACCTCTTTCTAGCATTGCGGCGCCTGAGAGGGCCACTGCTAAAGGCCCAATCAACTGATATAGTTTGTGTCAAAAGCTCTGCACCATTAAGTTGACTGATTGCAGACTGTGCTTCTTGTTTCTTCTCGTATTCTATCAATGCATAGCCCTGAAACAATTGAATAACTAATCAAGTCCCTGATTTGAAAATGTTCTAATCCTTTGGGGCCAAAAAACAGTGGCAAGTAATTTATATTATGATTTATTTAGTTCTTTCCCAATCGTGCAACCAAATACTAAATTGACAAAATTAATGCTTCACAAAAATGTGAAGAAAAAATGAATATTACGAACAAATTCACAAAACTGTAAAGATACTGGAGGAAGCCATATTTCTAAACAGTCCTTATCCAGTATTCCCAAAAAACATTGTTATATGTTTATTGTGTCTCTCAACACAGAATCCAGATTCCTTAAGAAGCTTGTAGACATAAAGCTAGATTTTGAAATGTTTAAACGTACAAAATCAGGTATGCACGCCAAAATATACAGGAACATCCTTGCTAGCAGGTATACTGATTTGATCACTCATTGACTGCATGCGAATCTCAGTAATTGTACACTTTACAGAATCTAACTTTCATGAGGGCTGGAACATAAATCATTGCCTATCAACACAATCTAAGTTGACATGAAAAGTAGAAGTTACCTTCACAAAACCAGTTCTTCTGTCAAGATTGAGATGGAGGTTCTTGATCTCCCCAAATTCACCAAACAATTCTATTAAGTCATCCTCTTGAGCTTCTTCATGCACACCAGTAACAAGGATGATCCATCCTTCAATGGCTAAAAAACAACATTCATAATTTGGTCCCAAATTCGGATATAAGAAATAGAGATAAAGATGAACAAATGAGTTTGAAAAACAAATCCAACTGTAGGTCAAGAAGCCATTATATAGTAAATCAAGAATCACAAGAGTAAGTACAAAAAACCGTTCAATGAGAAAGGAAAGGGTAGCAAGGGATTGAAACTTTGAAATCAAATTACAGCATGAAATGCAGAATACCAGAGTCAAGCAAGGGAATCACACAAAATTAGGAAATTTGAAAAATAACTACATTAATCTGGGAAAATGGTAGGGAAAACTAAATGCACCATAATTTTCATCAGAAAAACAGACGGAGGAAAAATACCAATTGGATCAAAACTAAAATTCAGAATGTAACAAAGAAAGAAAGAAGATATAAGAGACGGTTAAAAATTGTGTAACACAGAAACAATTAAAAAAAGAGATTTCAAGAAGAAAGAAGGTATACATATACCCAGTAGGAAAGGAAAAAAAGAGGCATAAAAGACAGGAAAAAAAAGACTTTTTACAAAGCAAACCTTGAATTTACCATAAACAGGACAGAAACGAATTTCCTCAAAAACTTGACTAACAAATAAACTAGAATTAAGAAAAGCCGTTCATAAAAACAGGGCTTGAAAGTGGGAGACAGGACGAGTAGAGGCGAAGAGTTCGAACTGGTACAAGAAAGAAAACTAGAAAACCAATTACAGGGAAAACGAAGAAAATTTAATTCAACATACAATCAAAAGACGTACGAACAATAACAAGAGAAACCAAACGCGAAAATTAGCTAGACAAGAAGAGGAAGTGGTTGAAGAAAAATACACATACATCGCTGAGGTCCAGGTCCACCATCAGTGTAGAGAGAATCGAACTCTTTGCCCGCGAATCGGCTCGAGCGGTCGGGATCAGATCGGTCACGAAAGCCTCTGCCTTTCGTTTTCTTCACCAAACCAGAAGAGGAAGCTGGAGGAGCCAGGGACGTTCCTGCTGCATTCGAAGAAGAAGTGATGGTCGACTTGAGCTTGGGCACGGGGACGGCTTCACCTTCCTCCATGGCGGAGCCGTCGAGCTCATCGAGAAGAAGGTCTTCGTCTTCTTCCATGTCCGGTTCGAAATCAAGAGCGTCGACATCAGCAGCTGCCATGTCTCCCTATCTCCGGCCTTCTCTCTCTCTCTCCCTCTCTCTGCGAAAATCTGCCTCGCTGTCCTTGTCGTCAGGATCCGTCTGCTCGCTGAGAATGAGAGGTGCAGTGCGGGTTGAGGTTAGGGTTAGGGTTAGGGTTCTCCGGCGATGGTTTCTTCTCAGCAACGAACGCAGAAAGAAAGAGAAGGAAAGAAAGAAGAAGGTTTTGTTCTCTGTTTATCTCTGCGTTCACATCAGGCCAAAAATCAAAAGTAAAAAACTCAACTCTTCTCACAATGGAGATTTTTTTAGGGTCTTTACTCGGTGGAGATTTTTTGGGGTTTTTCTCAATGGAGAGTTTTAAGGTTTTTCTCGACGGAGATTTTTAGGGTTTTTCTCAGTTTAGAGATTTAGGGTTTTTCTCGGTAGAGATTTTTAGAAGAGGGTTTTGTTCTGTGTTATCTGCGTTCGCATCAGGCCAAAAATCAAAGTAAAAACCTCAACTCTTCTCACAATGGAGATTTTTTAGGGTTTTTCTCGATGGACATTATTAGGGTTTTCCTCGGTGAAGATTTTTAGGGTTTTTCTCAGTGGAGATTTTTTAGGGTTTTTGTCGATGGACATTTTTAGGGTTTTTACTCGTGGAGATTTTTAGGGTTTTACTCGAGTGGAGATTTTTTAGGGTTTTTCTCAATGGAGAGTTTTAGGGCTTTTTCTCGATGGAGATTTTTAGAAGGTTTTGTTTTGTGTTATCTCTGCGTTCACCTCAGGCCAAAACCCAAAGTAAAAACTCAAATCTTCTCAAAATGGGCATTTTTTAGGGTTTTTCTTGATGGAGATTTTTTGGGATTTTTCTCAATGGACATTTTTAGGGTTTTTACTCGATGGAGATTTTTAGGGTTTTTCTCAGTGGAGATTTTTAGAAGACGAAGGTTTTTGTTCTCTGTTATATGCGTTCACATCAGGACAAATTCAAAGAAAAAACTCAAATCTTCTCACAGTGGATATTTTTAGGGTTTTTCTCGATGGAGATTTTTAGGGTTTTTCTCGATAGAGATTTTTAGGGTTTTTCTCGATGGACATTTTTAGGGTTTTTCTCGATGGACATTTTTAGGGTTTTTACTCAGTGGAGATTTTTAGGGTTTTTCTCGATGGAGAGTTTTAGGGTTTCCCTTGATGGAGATTTTTAGAAGAAGGTTGTGTTCTCTGTTATCTGCGTTCACATCAGGCCAAAATCAAAGGAAATGCTCAAATCTTCTCACAATGGAGATTTTTTAGGGTTTTTCTCGATGGACATTTTTAGGGTTTTTACTCAATGGAGATTTTTAGGGTTTTTCTCGGTGGAGAGTTTTAGGGTTTTCCTTGGTGGAGATATTTAGGGTTTTTTCTCAATTTAGAGTTTTAGTGTTTTTCTCAATGGATTGATTGGATGGAGGTCCTCACTTTGTCAATGACGTAGTGTGTGGGTTGATGGATCATTATGTTGTGGTACACTAGGAGACCGCCTTGTATTGTCCTCTTGCAAATGGGCTTGTTGCGAGTATCAGCAAGACCTCGAAAAACAAATGATGCAAACTTGTGAATGAACAAAAGACAAATTAGGAAAACTTAGCTATCGAGCTTCGAGAGAAGTATAAAATCAACCACATTCTACCCAGCCTTTGGTTTGGAGGTCGTAATGTAGTCGAGCTTTGGAACCTAAGTCTTTACAAAACCAATCTCGCATCGCTTTAATGAGATAGAATTAAAGCGGTGGCAAGACAAGGATGTAGTCATCATGGAAAGCTGATGTTTAACATCGACAAGTCAATACTAGAGTTTCGAACTTGGTGAAGGGCAATGCCTCACAAGCTTTAACTTCAACAGTCACACTAAGAACTTTGTGATGGTGTCGAATCCAAAGAGAATGTATTATGAAGAGTCAAGGATTACAAGCGTGTTAAAGACTACTGCCAAACAAGAAAAAGATTAAATACTACAAAAACGCATTGTTGTTTGTAATATTATAAGCCTTTGGTATTAATCGCCATGTGGTTATCATGCATGATCGTTAGTGTGATTACAGCGAGAACAAGTTATGGTGGAGCATGTGACCGAGTTATGGTATGCTGAATAAACCAGGAGAGTTGAATGGGCGAAAGTGAATGAAATTTTTCAACATGTTGGCCAATTAATTTTAGATGAGTTTGAGATGATTCTGTTGTGGAATTGGAAGACATCAACAATGTCCATTGGGTTGAACTAAGAAGGGACACTGAAGAACCGGAAGAAGATGCAATGATTTTGAACTTGGAGTTGGGAGATAGGGGAAGGCACAACTAAAGCAGGATTGAAGGACACAAAAAACCAGAGCCTCATCAGCCGATCAATCAACATCAATTGCCAATGATTGGGCAGAAGTACTTGGTACTTGGATCGGACCATCGATCGAAGTCAGCAAACGAAGAGTGCAAAGTTACGATGATCTAGTTATCCCTTCTCAGAGTCGGCAGAGCAAGTAAAGGCATAACTGGAGGAGAATCAAGAGTCAAACGCTCGAAACACAACCCAAGGCTTACTGATCGACATGAACTACCAGTGATCGGGTGGAAGTAGATGATACTTCAAATTAAACGATCGTCAGAGTTGGTGACGACTGCCATGCTGGCAAAAGTAGGAGCAAGAGCCACCTGAAAGACTCTTTGATCGTGGAGAGATCGAACCGGTGTTTATTATCGTTTTCAGAAGGGCGATTTATCGAAAAATGCCTCACAAATTTATTACTTACATTTTAATGTCAGTGAAGATGAGAAATTACATATTAACGTCTAGGTTCACGAAAGTTTAACGCCTTGCCTCACTAATTGCTCCTGTCTGTCTCTTATCATGTTCATCGATTCATAATCTTCTTACTTCTATATACCAATCGCTTCCTGCGTCCTACTGTTGTCTTCCTAATCGATTCCCTCAGTGTCTTCAAATATCTGAAGCCAGCAATTTGAGGATGCAATTAATTTGTTGTATTTAGGGTCCGGGGTTCAAAAACTTAATTAAGCGGGTGTTAATCGACCGATTGGACACTGATCTTCATCGAGAGACAAAACTAGCGTTAATGTGTGATTTCTCGTTTCAGCGGGAGTTAAAAATGGAATTAGAAAAATTGTTGAACATATTTCAGTAATGTTCCCCATCGAGAATCTACGGAATTTGCAATCTCACAAAACTTTGGTGAAGGAATAAAAATGGAGGGGCAAAAAGTGCAATTATCAATCCGAAATAATGAAGGGCACAGTTCGAATATCAGAAAACACGGCAAAAGGATAAAAAATTCGTCGATATAAATTGATTTCGAAAGGCCCAAAAATTGGTTTTTTTTCTCCTCTCATTTTCCTCATTTCTGTGTGTTCCTTTTTCCCCCGAGAAGAAGAAGAAGAAGACGACGACGCAGAAGAAAGAGACGAGGAAGGAGCAGCAGGAAGACGGGAGCTTCATGGCTATGGTGGATGCGGAAGCAGCAGCTGCTAGCAGGACGAAGAAGCGCTCGAGGTTCTCTCTCGCAGGAGAAACATCGCTCCATAGCTTCGATTAGCTTTCGCATCTGTAAATCTCGCTCGGTTAGCTCGCCTTCTCTGCAACCAGGTGACCTTCTTCTTCTTCGTCTCGTCGTCGTCGTCGTCGTCGTCGTCGTTCTTCTTGTGTATTGTTCTTCTTCCTCTTCTATTTTTTCTTGTTTGTTTCCCCGTCTTTCTTCTTTCCTTCCTCCATGTTCTTCTTCTGTTTTAACTGGAATATGTGATCCGAAAATAAGAAACTGTAGCTCTAGCCAGAGATCTATTGTGTTTCTGCTTCAATCTATTTGTTTCGTTCACCTATGTTCGAAATTTCCCTCTACAATCTCGTGTGGAAACTGTTTCTCCTCCTTCAAGTCAGCGTTTTGTTTGTTGTTACTGTTTTACTTCGTTTCATTCTTATATGTCTTGATTCTTTTAGTATGGCATGTAACCTATGTTAAATTTCTTCCTTTAGTTAAGCTTGTGTGTAATTGTACTCTTGTATATTCTCTTCATTTCTCTTGTGGCGAGCAGTTACATTCTTTTAGTTTTATATATCATGCATCAACGCTTCGTTTCTTCACTTCTATGAACCTTTGTTTGATAATACTAGTTCCCGACATCGTTTAACATCAATTTCCATAGTGTAACCGTGTACTTGTGTTTCCAATAATTTATTTTAGAAAAATTTTGATTATTCGAAAATTTGAGACAGGTTTCAGCGTTTCTTCTCATCTGCTTATGAATTAAGATTCTATTATGCTATTGCAGCCAAATATTCTAAACAAGTTTAAGAACGCTGGAAAAATTGTTGTATATTGACTTCTGTAATACTTCACCTAGAACTTCTTCGATCCTTGAGTTCTGTATAATTCTTATCAGTGGGAATTTCCATTGGAAATGAAGTTTTGCCGATCATTTATATAACATGAAAAAAAACTAGGAAGACATAAATTTAAATTCGTAATGAAGAATTTCGGCCATTTTTATAAGAGTAGTGTTTTCTAAGCTGAAATAGAGCTATTCTTCCTGTAGCTGTCATGAAACAGGGAATGGTATATCATTATTACCAGTAGAGCTATAAAGATATTTTTTTCCAAATAATTTCTTAATGTAGATGAAAGAATAGCAATGGCACTAGAAATATGATATGATCAGGAAGATAATGTGAGATCCTAGTAATATAGACTGATATGATCAGGAAGATGCATAAGTAGTTTTATAATATCATTATAAAATTTTTAATCTGCCGTCTGCATATTTTTCAACCTTTCAGACTTGTAATTTGTCTGGTTTGTTTTCATACTATTCATCTCCATCTCTACTTATAAAGTTTTCTGCAACTCAATAAAAGAATAGAAAATAGAAAATCTAGTAGCATGTATTATCAGGCTTTGCTCTAATGAATCTATCGGATAAAATTAAAAGTTTACATATATCAAAATTGTGCTGTACTATTCATCTTATCTCTGTAGATGATGCCTAGCCAAATAAGCAACTTAGTATGTTTTTTACAGCATCATGACAGCATCAATCAATTAGGATCTGTTCAATCTTTCGATTATAGTTTTTGAATGATCTGGTTTTTGATCTCTTAGGTTTGTATGCGTGGTTAGGATTTCATTAAAAAAGAGGGTAACTGAATTGTTTTACATGGAATGTGATACTGTTTCCATCTATGAAACGAGGACATGTAAAATTCTGCTTTTGGGACACAATCAGGTTAAAAAAATTTAACATTTATTAAGCATAGGAAGACATATCCAAGACAACTCTATGAAGAAATCACATGCATTTCTGCTGAATGATTAGGCTTTCAATTTCTCATGTATGTGGAACCAGAATATCATTGTAATCAAGAACAGTGTCAGTGAATTGGAGTCTGTGAACAAATATAGCTGTTCATATATCAGGCTATGTAAAGTCAAATTGTTTTTCTAATCAATCTGGACTTCCTTCTGCTAGGTTTGTGATACTGGATGTTTTCAAAAGAGTATTGCAGACAGCACAACTTTTCTCGTAATATCATTGTCAACAGAAGAAAGAAGAGTAGAAGGGGAAGAAAGTGATAAAAAAAGAGGGATTTGAATGTACGATACAAATACTTGAGTTGGACCTTTGTACATACCGGATATTCAGAGAATCTCCAGAGTTGCCTTTTATCAGATTTCGTTATTGATAAAAATGGGTGATACTGGTAGTGGAGGTGGAGCAGCTGATTCCTACATTGGCAGTCTGATCAGCCTCACATCTAAAAGTGAAATTCGCTATGAAGGAATTCTCTACACAGTTGATACTGTAAATTCCAACATTGCACTTCAGGATGGTATGTTCTAAAACAACCTCCAATTTTTTCCAATTGTCACAAATGTTTGTTTTTTTATCCTGGAATTTATGGAAAGTTATAGATGGTGATATATTACTTTGGTAGGTTTTCTCTTTGGAAAAATAAATTTCATCGATAAAAAAAGTCATTTGTTACCAACTTACACCTAATAAATTTCACATAATCAAATTGTTCTGAATTTGACTTATGTTCCTGTCTTCGTGTGATCAAATCCTCACAGTTTTTGTTTGGAAAATTAATTAAGCATGATCCTTTAATACTAGTAGATGTGTGTGGACGTGGGCAGTTAAAAAATATGATTGACTGCTTGCTGAAGTTTACAGCCAACTGCTATTTTTGTACTTTAATCTTGATGAATGTTTTTGTTACCACAGTAAGATCATTTGGAACAGAAGGAAGGAAGAAGGATGGCCCTCAGATCCCTTCAAGTGATAAAGTTTATGATTATATTATCTTCCGTGGAACAGATATTAAAGTACGTCTAATTATTGTATCTTGTGACTCAATTAGCATATGGAGATTATTTTCTCATGAGTAAAAGTTTCTCCTCAATTGCGCAGGATTTGCAGGTGAAGTCTTCACCACCACCACGAGTTCCTCCAGCACCTCAAGGGCATCATGATCCAGCCATTATTTCTGCTCAGGTTGTGTATTTTTCATTACCTCACATTTAATAACAAAACTGCATGTAATTATTGTTGCTGTTTGGCTAATACATTGCGTGGTATTGTTGCTGTGTGTTTTTGGTATAAAATTCAAAGTATTCTGAAAACGTTTTTTCTGTAGAGAAATTTCTATAATTAGAGAACCTTATAAGAGGTTGAAATTCTACTTTCACAATTAGAATGGAACTTATTTATTTTAAGAATGACTGAGGCAATAAAGCTATAGGGGCATGGTCACCACCTTTCCTAATTAATATTTTTATGGCATCAAAAGGTTTCTTCATAATCTCATCTTCCACAATATTCATGATCATTGTGCAGACACAAGTGCAGCCAGTAGTCCCACCTTCAGCTGGTCTTAACACTGGTACAGCAGCAGCTGGAACCAATCCTACAGATATTGTTAATCCTGGAACCTATCCAAATATTCCTTCCGCTGCTTACCAGAATGGTATGCCCTACTCATTCCAACCCTATGGAGGCATGGGGACATGGAATATGCCGCAAATGCCCCCAGCTGCCAATGGGACTACTGCATTGCCAATGTATTGGCCAAACTACTATAGGCCTCCTCTCCAGCAATCTCAAATTCCTCTTCAAACACCATCCACGTTGACATCGAACTATTTGGTACAACCAATGGACCCTTTATCTGCATCCTCATCTCTTCCTGAATCATCGTCATTGCCTAGCAACAGTACGAAAGATTTGCTGGCAGATGCATCCCAGCTCTCTTCAAGTGCACAAATGCCAGGTTCAATAGAATATACAGCCGTATCATTGGCATTGGAAGAGAAAACCACTGTAGTTACAACAGCTTCAAAAGTAGCTTCACAAATGGCAGAAGTGAGTCTCATGGAGGCTCCATCAGTTGGTACTTTGTCTACCCAAAGTAGTAAACAAGCAGCATTATTGGACCATTCTAAAAGCTCAGACATTGATACTCAAAACCAACCTCCGTTGTTTGAGCATACCATTGCTGAAGTGTCTTCAATGAAAGAGAGCATAATTTCGACATCAGATTCTCAGCCTCAATATACCTTGGATAAACCATTATTGCCACTACCTGGGAGTTCAGTTCGTCAAGATCAGGTACTTTTCTTTTTAAAAAAAATTTTGGTTATATATTTTACTTGTCAGAATTCTAACTTCAGACGATTGGATAGTTATTCATATTGCATGTTGTAGGCAATCTGGTCTTTGCCTTGATTAGTAGACCAAATCTTCTCTCATTTCCTCCTTCTGTCTTTTAGTTGTTGGCTCAGGTCTGTCTCAAAGAAACGTTTTTCTCTCTGTGAATTTATCTCTGATACGTTTCTTCCATTATCTCTCCCGTGTCAAACCAATTGCTCTGAACAAAATTTTACCAGTCCTCTACCCACTCTCTCTTTTGTTCTCTTTGATACTGAACCATTCCCCTTTTCCAATCTGATAACTTTCCATCTCTTTGAATCCAATATCCCCTTCTCTAAGAGCATTTCTAACTTTATATAGGCTCTTGGTGAATCATGCTCTCTTTCAAGCCTCTCAGTGAGACATTTTTTTCTATTTCAGAAATTGAAGTACGTGGTATTTCAATGTCTTCATCTAGTTTCTTTATAAATAGACAAAATAAAGGTGGCAATAGATTTCACTCTTGTTTCACTCATTTGCGCTGTGGCAAATGTCCTCACTTGCCTCATCAATCTGAGATTTCATCTACTATTTTCTTGATGATAAAGGCAATTTTCTATGTTCAAAAACATTACTTTCCATTATTTGCTCAGTAATGTCTCACATATAGGTTGAGCACCGTCAAAACATTTTCTTTACATATGTGAATCCATGCATTGGAGTTTGCAGTATTGCCTGTGTTTTTTGATGTGTTTTGCTTTTTGATGCTTCAGGGATACGATTCCTCCAGCAGCTCACTGCATGTGCAGAGAGGAAGGGGTCGAGGCAGGGGATATGGAATGATGGTCTGTGATTTACATAGAATGGATGCATTTTGGGAGTCTGTGGATTACCTTCTCACTTACTCGTCCTTCGCTGCAGAATTCGCAAGGCCGTAATAAATTTGCGGAAGATTTTGATTTTATGGCGATGAATGAAAAGTTCAATAAAGATGAAGTTTGGGGAGAGCTAGGAAAGGCTGGTGGGGAGGAGACATCTGAGGACTATCATCATGAAGAGGAAGATGTCGCCCATGTGGTAATATTGTTTGAAGATGCGATTTGATCATATGATAATTTATTTCAAAATTTATAATCATCATGCCTAATTATGGTAAACTGAATAGAAATTAGAGCCTGGAAAGCATTAGATATAGGTTGGAAATGATGAAATACTGTTCATGTTCACAAATTTAGACATTGTCAATGACCAATCTAAGTATATCTGAATCATAAGCACTGGTGCTGTTTTCTTATTATGATGATAAATCGTTCTACATTATTAGTAGAAGACGTTCATTAACACCTTAACTTTCACTTCCAGCCTGCTGCATATGTCAAAGATGATTTTTTTGATTCTCTGTCATCCAACGCGTTTGATAGAAGTGGGCAAATGGAGAGGCCCAGATTCTCAGAGCAGCGGAGACTTGATACTGAGGTTCGTATCAACTATTTTTCCATTTAATCTGATAAATTCTTGGATGCTGATATTTCACCAGATGTGTAAATAACACGAGACCTGCATAATAGATGGTTCATCAAGATGGACACGTTTTTCTTTATTGTTGGTTAATAGGTTATGTTGATATTTCTCCAATTTTTTAATTAGTTTAACACCTGTATAAAAGCTGATTGCGTCAGGAAAAGAATTATGAAGGGTTTTTCTTTATATTAAGACTAGTTGTCGTTTACCTGGCTAACTTACGGCCTTTTTAGTGCTTCTCTTTATTTGTGGTAGAGGGGGAGGAAATTTTGACAAGCAGGTTTAGATCCTAGTTGTTTAAGGGGATTGGAGAGAGGAAGAAAACCTAAGGGGGTGTTGCTGCAATAACATTTCTTCATTTTCTATACGAACCCTGACATTTTACAAACAAAGAATAATGGGACTGATGGCTTCCATATTTGGCCCAGACTTTTGGTAGGTTTTCTGTAAGACATCACGGTGGGCGCGGAGGACGCGGTAGCTTCCGCGGTGGAAACAGAGGGGGGTACTATGGAGGAGGAAGAGGCAATGGATATGGAGGCCGAGGAAGGAGCACCCCACGGTACCCACAATCTTACTAACGCACACAAGAAACTACATTACAACCAGATGTTACATTTATAGATTTTGCAAGATGATTTCACCAATTTCCCATGTTCTCTCCACCTTACACTTTGAACGATTAAGTTCTAGGTTTTCTGGTTTATCATGATGTTATATCATGACCTTTCATTTTGTTTGTCATGATGTTTATCTCCATGACGTCTAGTAACTATGCTACTCCGAGGTCTTTAGATTTGCAAATAGGGGGGCTGTTTATAGTGTTCTTTTAGGTCTAACCAGCTAAAGTGATATCTGAGTTTTGGTCGGCCTTGGCATTGGCCCTGTTTAAGCTTCTTGTGGCCAGCCTAAAGAAAGTGACAACTTGGGTGTCTTGTTAATCAAGTTGTTGAGCTTGTCTGGTCTGGCCAGGGCTTGTCAGAAGTACCTGCCTACTTTTAGGTATTTTGTAAACCGTTAAAACAGCAGGGTTCAGTGAATATAAGTGCTTCTGCAATATAGACATAGATTGGAGAGCTTATGTTGTTTGTTGGTTCGTTTTTTCCTTATAAGTAAATGAGTTTTCATCAATCTTGTGGTAGAAAGAAAAGCGGTTGGAGATGAAGCTTTTCAAGGAATGTGATCTTGTATCCATGTAAGTGTGATTGAATAATAAAATCATAAATCCAAAGATGCTTGCATAGTAATATACAGATAAAAAACAAGATTGTCATTTAATGTTAATCTGAAAATATATTATTTTAGTAGTTAGGTTTTTCAATTATACATTCCAGGGTCTTAAACTAAAGTTCTAGCTAAGCACAAAGTTTACGCGCACATGACAGCGAGACAAGCCAAGACATCTGTCTGTCGAAACCTTAAACGATCCCTAATAAGGGTGAGACGAAACAATAATGCAAGAAAGCGATGAATGCAATCCACGCTAAGAACGTAATTAATTATAACCCTCTCTATAATTAAGCAAGTGGATCCATGATAACAAAGGGACAATGCAAAAAAGCGACGAATGTAATCCACACTAAGAACGTAACTAATTCTAACCCTCACTGTAATTAAGCAAGTGGATCCATGATTAGCTTACCAAAATCAACCCCAGACAAAAACAAAGACTAATTATTCAGTGGGAAACCAATCCATCAAAAACCATGAGGTCTTTCTTATCAACGTGTTAAGCTGCCCAAGTGAATATATTCTCCTGTTTCTTAAAACCCTAAGTCTGTCTCTTCCGAATCACGACGCCCTAAACCCTAACCCTAATCCTACTCTGCACCTGCCCCTTCTCTGCCGGCAACGGAAGTAACCATGGCTCGCCTCCTTCTCAGGAGACTCACTCCTTCCGCTCTCGCCCCATCTTCCTCTTCCTCTTCCTGCGCTTTTCTTCCCACTGCCAGAAACTTCGATCACGGGGCCGTCACATCTGCGCAGGGGTTCAGATGTTCCTCCACCGCAGAAGAGGTACGGCTCTTTCTCTTCTTCTTCTCCTCCTCCTCCTCCTCCTTTCAAAATCAAACCTTTTTGCACATTTTGAGCTTCAGCGTAAAAAAGAAGTGTGATGACAAAATGTAGGTTTCCATTTCTTATATGAGCGTGGAGATCGTCCCTGTTTTAATCTGCCTCTATATTACATTTTGATTCTTTTCTGTGTTAGGAGTTTTGTTTTTTTACAAATTCTGAAGTTGTAGATAGATTTCATACCTGGAAAAGAATGATTTGGGGAGATCCGAATCTGAGAAGATATTGGTTGTATTGGCAGTAATGAATGGATCATTAGTGACAGCTCTTGGAAAGCTTTCTCTTTTTGATTCGATTTGCAGCTCTTCTCTTGCAAGTCAGAACGAGAAGGAATTTAATGCAGTTTGAGACCGCTAATTGCCTGAATCCATTCCATGTTACAAAGAGTTCTTATTCCCAAAGCAAAATGGATCTGTTACAGTGAGAGAACACTTTCATACAATCAAATTGACTTCCAATCTGGAACATACTCACGACATACAATCCATGAAAAAAGTATATCGAATTCGCTACTAATCGCAGCATTCCAAAAGAAATCCTGAGAAAATCCAACTGTTTTATTCCATGGACAGCCCAATACATAATGTCACGAAGGATGAAGACCTAGATGGGCTCTGTAGTGCTCTGGACACAGCCATGCCACATGCCTGCTGCCATATGCGTCTTTGTAATCCACAGGGTGCAGAAGAAACCTGTCACTTATTTTCCGCTTGATGTCAACATCGTGCCCATAGTTCTCCATCAGTATGGCCTTGAAGCATTTCTGCCATTCTCTGTACCTCTCTGATGTGGTGTTGGCGACAAAGGTCGATGCATTTCCTGATGTGCTTGTGCATTGTATCAAGGGGTGCTGTTGACTCGCATTGATGTCAGGAAGCCGAATGTTGTCTGGAATGAAGGAACCAACTGGGGGGGCGATGGAGTTAAGGCCCACTTTAGCAGCCTTTGTCAAGATCCAAAGAATACCGTTGATGTACGGGAGGGCCGTGTCGAGATGCTTCCACAGAGGCGCTGAGAGAGAGGTGAGGCTCATCCCAGGCTGATCCTTTACCCGATGTGGTGATTTCTGGTACTCGCAGCAGAGCTCGAGATTGACGTTATTGACATTGCCTACTGTCACCAAGTCCCACAGTTTGTGCGCTGATCCGCTAGTCCTGAAGTATACCAGACGAGGGACTGGCATCTGATCCGTCTCAGAGTCCATGTGAGAAGACTTCAAGATTCTGTCGACTACGAGTTCCTGAAACATCCTCAGAACATCTCCCTTCATTGCTTCCACTTCTTGCCGCACAGCATCCACCTCCTTCCTGATGGCAGATTCATCCAGTAGCTTAGCATGTAATGTTAAGATCTCCTTGAAGACGGCATTCGCCATGTTTTGGGAAGAAACAACCTCCACTTCCTCCTCTGCTCGTGCTTGAGCCGCGTTCGTACTAGATCGCATCTTTTCATCCACTTTAGTACTGTCTTCCAATGCAAGCTGTTTAATGCTAGTCATCTTGCGATGCCTTTGATCGGCCGCATGGCGGGATCCTTCACTCGACTCACCCTTTTGATATAGTGACCCATCATCGACATTGTTACTTTGCATGGCCTCTTCCAGCCATGCTTTATATGCCGCGAGGACATCCAAGTGATTCTTGTACCCCAGAAGTTCGAGGAAAGAAGTGGTGGGAGAAACGCTTGGCAGATTCATGGTCTGCTGGTTCCAAGCATAGAGTTCGGGAAGGCCTTGCTCAATATAAGTGCTTAGCAATTGCTTCAAAGTGCTCATCTCCACGCATGGATCTTCTCGGCTACGTGCGTTTGATGGGTCACGTAGACATTCCGGGTGGATGACATGCTCAATCAACGTAGCTCCTTGGATGCCCTTGGGTTGGGCACACACTTTGATTATATTGTTGATGATAAGCTCTTGGACATTGGCTAAGGCTCGAGCTCCATGCTCTTGGTTGTTTGGAGCCCGAGCTAAGACATCAATCACATCGTCCCCTTTGGCTTTGCAGAACACCACAATGATCTCTACACTCCGAAGCACAAGGATGGAAATAAAGTTTTTCCCAAGTTTCACGCCCACACCACCTTCGACCTTCCCAAATGCACTGCTGAATAGCACCTGAATCCTTGGAAATAGACCGGGTGTAAGATAGTTGAGGTGGTTGTTTTGGCATGCCAACCTTCTACCCACGTGTGTCAGAGCAATCTGAGCTGAATGAGTAATTCTCCAGCCGAGTTGTTCGATTCCCAAATCACCTGCCCCGGTATGTTGGGTCAGTGTGGCTGGGACAAACACTTGATAATCGCGATCTTCATTATTTCCTGTTGCAGGGCTGGTTGGAACCTTGCAACAAAGGTGCATTCCTTCCATCAAATCTACCAACAATGAGCCCTCGATCCCGGCACTATTGTTGGTAGCAGATTTGAGCTTCTGTTCTAGGAAAATGCGAGGGGTAAATCCTCGAATAACCATAGAGTCATTGCCCTCTGGAAAATAGATCAACCTTCCCAAGATATCATTGCAGAACCAGTTTGGATCCAAAATGATGTATTTGGTGGCGTATATGATATTCCCAGATTCGTTCAAAGATAAGGCGATTGCACGTAATTTGGCTCCAGGATCACCACTAGGAAAGTACGGAATGAATTTATCTGTGCATATCTCCGTAAATTGTTCCCATGTGATGATTCGTTCCTTCTTAGCGAGCTTAGAAAGGTATTCACCTACTTGTGAACAGATGTCATATACCTCAGCACCTTGGAGCATTTCCTTTGCAGTCTTGAAGATGAATTTTCCGACACTTTCTACAGACTTCTTCTGTCGTGCATCGACTTCAAAGGTGTTGTCGATGAATATGTCAATAATCCCTTTGAACTCATCATGAAGTGACTTAAGTTCTGTGGAGACAGCAGCGTTGATATGCTTCAATTGGTCAGCGTGCGTGAACACCAGGATCACTTTGAGAGCGGCGTTGGACTTGCGGCTCTTGGAGGCCAGGAACCTGAGCCAGTAGCGGAAGCTCACCTGGAAGCTCACCTGCAAGTCCTCCATTGTCTTCTTACTAGTTCTTCCATCGCTACGGTTCGTAACGGGGCTCCAGGCGAACATGAAGAGGGATGGGGGCAGATCAGTGGAGGCGGTGGCAATGTCCGGGAACATATAGTCATGGAAGGCATGGAATTCTTCGTGCCCCGCCATATCCCACACAGAAATCCGGATGCCGTCGCTTTTTATGGCCCGGACTTCGATTCCTTGTGTGCGATCTGGCTCCACATAATCCGAGCTCATGCCGCAACAGCTCCAGCATGACTTTGCGGCGGGTGTGTAGATGGAATTTAAAGTGGATACAAGGGTCGTCTTCCCTGCACATGCAGACCAGACTTGTTCTTAAATCTGCTGAGCAATATCATCACCAGACTTGTTGAATGGTGTGCTTAGAACAGATTCGAGAACCAAGTTTAAAATTAATGGGCAGACAGAGAGAGAGAGAGAGAGAGAGAGAGAGAGAGAGAGAGAGAGATCTGAAAGAGAGAGAGAGAGAGAGAGCTTATGGATGGATGCTATTTTAGGACATTATGGATCCATGTAAGTATGGACACTAGATCATTCCGTGAATGTAATACGTCGATTAATTAGAGATGATGAATGCTGCTGCTAAATTCAATTAAACCGATCTAGTATCACTAGTTTCAACTGTTAAGAATATCACTCGTAAGATAAAGATTGATCATTAGATGAGAGCGCAGATGATTGGATGAGCTTGCCTGCGTAGGGATCCCCGCAGATGAAGAGGCGGATGGAGGTTGCGGGGACTCTCTCCAAATCGCCCAACACCAACAGCATCAGGTTCCTCTGCAGCTGGGCTTCGATGGCCGGATCCAGATCATCAATTCCCCAGAGCTCCAGGAATGGGAGGCCTGATTTGGAGAGTGCATCCACAACCGCAGCTACGGCACGCCCACTCAATCTATTAGTTACGTTGAAGTTGCCTAATGTGAGGCTGCGTAGTTGGGTGGTGGTATAAGCTGCTGGGGATGTGGTGTGATTCTCAGAACGTGCTCCAGCAGCCACTGTGCTTCCCGCAAGATTATCCCTTGCCTTCCTTCTTCTTTAACGAGTTGCCTGATTGTACCGCAGCGAGGTATTGCTCCATGATAGTGATTAGATCTTTCTCTGACATCTCATAAAATGAGAGGAGGGTGAGGTGCTTGAGGTTTGGCCAGTGTTCCAGGAAAGCGGGTGCAGCCCTTCTCCAGTCTTCGAGATCATTGATACGCAGCGTCTGAAGAGAGGCCGGAAGGGGCGAATGTGAGGGATGGAGCTCGGCCAGTATCCTCAGGAACTCGGGGGATCTTATAGACATCTCAAGTTGAAGAGTGGTGAGGGAGGCGAGGAGAGCCATGAGCTCCACGCACTCATCCTTCAAATCCATGCTCCGCAGGTAGAGAAGCTTGAGTGGGCCGGCCTCCATGCACCACTTGGAGCTATTGAGGGCAGTCAGGAGATCGTACGCATCAAAGCTGCACTCTGTAATCAGGAGGCTCTTGGGGCCGGCAGCATGAGAGCCGGAGAGAGCCTGGAGCCATGCCTTCTGCTCCTCTTCATCCAGATCTAGACAGAATAGAAAAAGTGCATCGCCACTGAAATTGGCAGCGGCCCGGAGGCACTGCATCCTTTGCTCATGCATCAATTCTCCGAAGTCGATCATCAGGTCTCTGCTGCCCCACTCTGGTCGTTGTACTTCCCGGGTGCAACGCACATCTATGTCAAGTAATTTGGTAGAGTCGATGAGGAAGAGGATGCGAGGTCGACTACCATCAATCGTGCACCCGTCGTCTTCTTGTTGCTGCCGATCGTGCGGAGGAGGATGAGGTAGATATTGATCCTCATGGTGCTGCTCATCGCGGGTGATGACCTGTGGAGCCCCATGAATCCATGTCTCCACTGCTGCTCTCGATTTCTTGCACGCTTCTCTGACATGATCATACTGCAACTCGAGAGTCTGACTTGCTACGGGAAGATCATCACCAGCATCATGAATACCAGCAGGAGGAGGTTGAAGCCGCAATTGAGGAGGATGATCTGAATGAGGAGGAGGAGGATGGGCACCCTCGACAGCCATAATTGATGTTGTGATCAATGCAGAATTTGATCAAAGAGTACGATCTACAATGCTGATGATTGATTGTCAACAGGCCGGTGGATGAATGATCATTGAACCAGGCAGGATAAATGATGTTGTGATCAATGCAGAATTTGATCAAAGAGTACGATCTACAATGCTGATGATTCATTGTCAACCGGCCGGTGGATGAATGATCATTGAACCAGGCAGGGCAGCACACCACATGATCATGATACATCTGTTATCAATCTAAATCTACAGCACTACATACGACGAAATAGAATTGGTTTCGAGTTTTTTGGCAAATGATATTATCTTCCGAATGTGTTGAGGTCGAAGAAGTGCTCTTAATCAGCAACAGTTACAAACTACAATTTCTCTAATCACCTCATCGTTCATATGAAGTGCGCATGTAGTGCTCTTCTCCTTCTGGTCCACGTCCACTCGGAATATATATAGATATCTATACTAGAATAATGGATCGCCAGCCCCATATAATGAATCACTGATCAAAGAATGTGTAGGATCAGTATTTAGACCAGGCTATCTTTGGTCCCATCATCACATTATAATTCTCATTTAGCCATTTGCAGGTAGGTATCTCTCAATAACTAACTGAGAGAACAGTTCAATATTGTTGCTGGCATAAAATTATACAATGATTGTAGAGGTTATGAATATTGATAGACATTGTGGCATCACTCCTGCAGTACCATCTGATCCTAAATTTTGTTTTCCACAAGCTACAGGTTATATTGCCAGCCTGTAGAAGCTGTTAGCATATGTTGATTTCGTCAAGTTTCATTTCTCTTCGGTGATTTGGCACCAATGTTGCACGATGGGGAACATCTCTATATACTCAGAATCGAGTTGACATCGATAGGTTATTGTGCTTCTTAAGGGATGTGATCCGTGGCTATTACTTTCTGAGAGGATATAACACTTCAAATTAGTCTTGCCACCCAATGGCATGGGCCCCCCATTGCATCAAGTTGAACCACCAGTAGAAGACGCAAAATATGGATTCTGTATGGACTTGACTTTCTTCTTCGACTCTCCCGGCAGCATATCCAGTTCTGGCACGTTTTGGCTATATTGCCCACTTAAATTACTCTGTTCTGGACCGTTCTGGTACGTCTGCCAAATTAGTCTGCTTTGGTTCATTATGGTAGGTCTGCTAAATTAGTCTGCTCTGGGCCATTATGGTTACAGCTGTATTGTTCATTGAAATTGCTCTAGTGCTCCGGAATGCATTTTGGTTATTATATTGCCCATTAAAATTATGCTGTTCAGTGCTGTTATGGTTATTATACTGCCCATCGAAATTATTCTGCTCTCGAGCACTTTGACTGCATGAGCCAGCCAAGTTTAGAGAAGGCAGCATCCGATGATGGGAAGAACCCCTAAAAGCTCAATCTTTGAAGGAAATCTGAGATCATCAAAAACTGAGAAGATTTAACTTTCCATGAAGTATGTGATATTTCACATGGGCTCGAGTTAGAGAAAAACCAGCACATTGATCGGACACAGGTGCAACTGTTGAAGACATCATTCTGGTAAATATCCTGCACATGATGTGTAGAATAGTTCAGTAAAGAGCAAAGCCACGAAAGATGGTTTTTTTGACCACAATAACTTCACTGCATGCTCAACGTGTCCATTCATTCACTTAATCGCTCACTTGCTCATCAAATCATCCTCTCACTCATTCTATTTTCTCTTTGATGGATTGAATGACTGGATTTAATGTAGAAATGGTTAGGGATGCACATAAATGTTTTTCATCACTGGTTAGGGATGCACGTAAATGTAGAAATGGTTCATAATCGATATTTAACGGCATGACAATCAAAGAGTATAAACCCATTTCCAGTGAAATGCTCCATAATGCATACACAACCTGAAACAGTATAATTCAGCAAGAAGTTCTGCCTCCACACTTCAGCCCTAATCGACATTCCACACAAGCATGATTATCAGTAAGTATATCTTGAGGCCGTATTCAAGAAACATCGATCAATGTTGGGCATCACTGAAACCTAGAATCATAAAACATTCCATCTCCGAGAACAAGGTCTCTAATCTTTCGAGCAAGAGGGGCACAGCATACGTTTGTCGTGGTTATAATGATCATGTGAAGGAAATAGAGAAAGCATGTATGACATGGATCCAGATGTATGTATGCCATGCAGGTTATACAAATGCAGGCATGACATCGATACAGATGCATGTATGACATCGATCATGACATCGATACAGATGCACGTATGACACAGATCTAGATGTATGCATGCCATGTAGGTTTCTTCGTATGGCAATGCCGTCGATACAAATAGATGGATGTATGTATGCCATGCCGGTTTTGCTTTCACACCTTCTGATCGCGATTGTCCAAAACTCGCCAGATGGATGTAGCCTTCTTCTGGAGCCGAGTCATCTGCCGTTGTTTGGCCCTCATTTCCTTCTCCCTCAGTTTTCCTTTGCCTCTAGCTTTCTGCATGTGTTGTGCTCTGTGTGTAGAGTTGAGACGCCCGATACGAAGAAGATAGGTTGGCCCCTCAACAGATAGATATATTCCACAACTGGTGATGCACGTGCAAAAGGAGTTGCGAGGTTGCATTGGCTTGTAATCGTTGTAGCGCGAAACGAGGGCAACGAATTGTGGAAAGACGATAGAGCGAGGGGAAAGTCTCGGCTTTCCTCGAAGCCACTGTCTTCGTCTTCTCGTGTTAAGATCAAAGCTAGCTTTGCACCCATATCTTAACTTACGTTGAGCAGGTTAATGGAGAAACCGGACACTGCATCAGATAATTCCACTGAAATCCCATTTTCACGACGGAAGACCCAAATGGTCTCTACAGTGTTGTGCAAACAACAGCCATGCCACCCGACTGCTCAGGATTCAGAGGCCATGAAACGTGATCACAAACTCCTATCACAAATGTCAACTCACAAATAGTTTTTATTCCCAAAGATACACAAATGGATATGTTAGAGTGAGAGAACACTTTAACACAATCAAATGGACTTCCAATCCGGGACATACTCACAACAGACAATCCATGAAAGAATATATCAAATTCGCTGCCATACTTAGCTTTCGAAAGACATCATGAGAAAACCCAACTGTTTTATTCCACGGAAAGCTCAATATACTCTTTTGAACACAGTCATGATGCCACATGATGGAGAAGAAACCTCTCAGTTATCTTCTGCTCGATGTCAACATCACGCCCATACTTCTCTATTAGTATGGCCTCGAAGCATTTCTGCCATTCTCTGTACCTCTCTGATGTACACAGCTTTGACAAAGTCAAACTTACACGCCCATATAATGGATTGCCGGATCAGAACTTATAGTCGTACCAACTTCGAGTAGAACTTTGACAAAGTCGAACCAATTCTTTCGCAACCGGCTCTTGATGCAGTTTGAGACCACTAATCGCCTGAATCCATTCCATGGTACAAAGAGTTTTTATTCCCAAAGCAAAATGGAATGTAACAGTGAGAGAACACTTTCCCACAATCAAATGGACTTCCAATCTGGAACATACTCACAACATACAATCCATGAAAGAATATATGAAATTCGCTGCTAATCGCAGCTTTCCAAAAGAAATCCTGAGAAAACCCAACTGTTTTGTTCCATGGACAGCCCAATGTATATAATGTCACGCAGAATGAAGGCCTAGATGGGCTCTGTAGTGCTCTGGACACAGCCATGCCACATGAGTGCTGCCATATGCGTCTGTGTAATCCACACGCCGGAGAAGAAACCTCTCACTTATTTTCTGCTCCATGTCAACATCGCGTCCATACTTCTCTATCAGTATGGCCTTGAAGCATTTCTGCCATTCTCTGTACATCTCTGATGTGTTGTTGGCGACGAAGGTCGATGCGTTTCCTGATGTGCTCGTGCCTTGGATCAAGGGGTGCTGTTGACTGACATTGATGTCAGGAAGCCGAATATTGTCTGGAATGAAGGAACCAGCCGGGGCAGCGATGGAGTTAAGGCCTGCTTGGGCAGCCTTTGTGAATATCCAAAGAACACCGTTGATGTACGGGAGGGCCGTGTCGAGATGCTTCCTCAGAGGCGTTGAGAGCGAGGTGAGGCTCATCCCAAGCTGATCCTGTACCCGATGTGGTGATTTCTGGTACTCGCAGCAGAGCTCGAGATTGACGTTATTGACATTGCCACCCGACAGTAATGTCACTAAGTCCCTTGGTTTGTGCGCTGATCCGCTAGACCTGAAGTATACGAGACGAGGGACTGGCATCTGATCCGTCACAGAATCCACATGAGAAGGCTTCAAGATTTTTTCCACTAGAAGCTCTTGAAGCATGCTCAGAACATTTCCCTTCATTGTTTCCACTTCTTTCCGCACATCATCCAACTCCTTCCTGGTGGCAGATTCATCCAGCAGCTTAGCATGTAATGTTAAGATCTCCTTGAAGACGGCATTCACCATGTTTTGGGTAGAAACAACCTCCACTTCCTCCTCTGCTCGTGCTTGATCCGCTTCCGTACTACTAGGTCCCATCTTTTCATCCATTCTAGTACTGTCTTCCAATGCAAGCTGTGTAATGCTAGTCACCTTGCGATACCTTTGATCCGCCGCATGGCGGGATCCTTCACTCGACTCACCCTTTTGATCCAGTGACCCATCATTGACATTGTTAGTTTGCATGGCCTCTTCCAGCCATGCTTTGTACCCGGTGATGACATCCAAGTAATTCTTGTACCCCAGAAGTTCGAGGAAAGAAGTGGTGGGAGAAACCTTTGGCAGATTCACGGTCTGTTGCTTCCAAGAATACAGTTCAGGGAGGCCTTGCTCAATATAAGTTCTTAGCCATTGCTTCAAAGTGCTCATCTCCACACATTGATCTTCTCGGCTACGTGCATCCGATGGCTCAAGTAGACATTCCGGGTGGATGACATGCTCAATCAACGTAGCTCCTTGGATGCCCTTGGGTTGGGCACACACTTTGATTATAGCGTCGATGATGAGCTCTTGCACATTGGCTAAGGCTCGAGCTCCATGCTCTTGGTTATATGGAGCTCGAGCTAAGACATCAATTACATCGTCGGCTTTGGCTTTACAGAACACCACAATGATCTCTACACTCTGAAGCACAAGGATGGAAATGAAGTTTTTCCAAAGTTTCACTTCCACACCATTGATCTTCACGAATGCACTGCTGAATAGTACCTGAATCCTTGGAAATAGACCGGGTGTAAGATAGTTGAGGTTGTTGTTTTGGCATCCCAACCGTCTACCCACGTGTGTCCAAGCATTCTGATCTGAATGAAGAATGCTCCAGCCGAGTTTTTCCGTTGCCAAATCAGCTGCCCTCCTGTTATGTTGGGTCAGTGTGGCTGGGACAAACACTTCATAATCACGATCTTCATTATTTCCTGTTGCAGGGCTGGCTGGAACTTTGCAACAAAGGTGCATTGCTTCCATCAAATCTACCAACAATGAGCCCTCGATCCCACTTTTGTCGGTAACAGATTTGAGCTTCTGTTCTAGGAAAACTCGATTGGTAAATCCTCGAATAACCATAGTTTTGGAAGATTCATTGCCCTCTGGAAAATAGATCAAGCTTCCCAAGATATCATTGCAGAACCAGTTTGGATCCAAAATGATGTATTCGCTGGCGTATATGATATTCCCAGATTCGTTCAAAGATAAGGCGATTGCGCGTAGTTTGGCTTCAGGATCACCACCAGGAATGTAGGGAATGAATTTACCTGTGCATATCTCCGTAAATTGTGCCCATGTAATGATTCGTTCCTTCGTAGCGTGCTCAGAAAGGTATTCACCTACTTGTGAACAGATGTCATATATCTCAGCACCTTGGAGCATTTCCTTTGCATTCTTGAAGATGAATTTTCCTACCATTTCTACAGACTTCTTCCGTCGTGCATCGACTTCAAAGGTGTTGTCGATGAGTATGTCAATAATCCCTTTGAACTCATCTCGAAGACGCTTAAGTTCTGTGGAGACAGCAGCATTCATGAGGTTCAATCGGTCAGCGTGCGTGAACACCACTATCACTTTGAGAGCGGTGTTGGACTTGCGGCTCTTGGAGGCCAGGAACTTGAGCCAGTAGCGGAAGCTCAGCTGGAATTCCTCCTTTGTTTTCTGAATCCTTCCTTTGTTGCTGCGCAGGTTAAGCTGAAGTGGGCTCCATACGAACATGAAGAGGGATGGGGGCTGATACGAGGAGGCGCTGGCAATGTCCGGGAACATATAGTCATGGAAGGCATGGAATTCTTCGTGCCCCGCCATGTCCCACAGAGAAATCCGGATGCCGTCGCTTTTTATGGCCCGGACTTCGATGCCTTGTGTGCGGTCTGGCTTGAAACAATCCCAGATCCAATTGAAACCGCTCCTTGATTTGTAGATGGAGTTTAACGTGGATACAAGGGTCGTCTTCCCTGCACATGCAGTCCAGACTTGTTCGTAAATCTCCTGACCAATATTATCAGTAGTTGAATGGTGTGCTTAGAACAGATTCGGTAACCAAGTTTAAAATTAATGGGCAGACAGACAGAGAGAGAGGGGGGGGAGAGAGGGAGATCTGAAAGAGAGAGAGAGAGAGAGAGAGAGAGAGAGAGAGAGAGAGAGAGCTTATGGATGGATGCAATTTTAGGATATTATGGATCCATGTAATTATGGACAGATCATTCTGTGAATGTAATACGTCGATTAATTAGAGATGATGATCAATTAAACCGATCTAGTATCACTAGTTTCAACTGTTGAGAATATCACTCGTAAGATAAGATTGATCATTAGATGAGAGCGCCGATCATTGGATGAGCTTGCCTGCGTAGGGATCCCCGCAGATGAAGAGGCGGATGGAGGTTGCGGGGACTCTCTCCAAATCGCCCAACACCAACAGGCGCCGGTTCCTCTGCAGCTGGGCTTCGATGGCCGGATAATCATGAATATTAATATTGATTCCCCTGAGCTCCAGGAATGGGAGGCCTGATTTGGAGAGTGCATCCACCACCGCAGCAACGGCACGCCCGCTCAATTTATTATTAATGAAGTCGAAGTCGCCTAATGTGAGGCTGCGTAGTTGAGTGGTGGTATAAGCTGCTGGGGATGTGGAGTGATTCTCAGAACGTGCTCCAAGATGATAATCCCTTGCCTTCTTCTTTAACGAGTTGCGTGATTGCACTGCAGCGGGGTACTGCTCCATGATAGTGATTAGATCTTCCTCTGACATACTATTAATTAAATATGAGCGTAGGCTGAGGTGTTTGAGCCGTGGCCAGTGGTCCATGAAAGCGGGTGCAGCGCTGCTCCAGCAGCCGGGGTAGTCTATGACGCCATGGATACGCAGCATCTGAAGAGAGGCCGGAAGGGGCGAATGTGCGGGATGGAGCTCTGCCAATCTCGCGACGAACTCGGGGGATATATTCCCAAAAGCTGCCAGCTGAAGAGTGGTGAGGGAGGCGAGGCGACCCAGGAGCTCCGCGCACTCATGCTTCAAATCCGAGCTCCGCAGGTAGAGAAGCTTGAGTGGGCCGCCCTCCATGCAGCACTTGGAGCTATTGAGGGCAGTCAGGAGATCGTGCGCATCAAAGCTGCAGTCTGAAATGCGGAGGCTCTTGGGGCCGGCAGCATCAGAGAGGGAGAGAGCCTGGAGCCATGCCTTCTCCTCCTCTTCATCCAGCTCTAGATTCACGAGCGAAAGTGCATCGCCGCTGAAATTGGCAGCGGCCTGGATCAGGTACTCCATCCTTTGCTCATGCGTCGATTCTCGGAAGTCAATCATCAGGTCTCTCCTGCCCCACACTGCTTGTTGCCCTTCTTCCAAGGTGCGAGGCACAACTATATTTCCATCTTTAGAAGACTCGACGAGGAAGAGGTTGCGAGGTCGTGAGTAGCCATCATCTTCTTGTTGCTGCAGATCGTGAGGAGGAGGAGGAGGTAGATATTGACCCTCATGGTCGCCGGTGATGACCTGTGGAGCCCCGTGAATCCATGTCTCTACTGCTGCTCTCGATTTCTCGCACACTTCTCTGATTCTATCGTACTGCAACAGGAGAAGCTCAATTGATCCTAGAAGATCATCATGAGCATCATCAGTAGCAGCTGGAGGAGGTTGAAGCCGCCGTTGAGGAGGATGATCTGAATGAGGAGGAGCAGGAGGAGGAGGGGGAGAAGGATGGGCAGTACCCTCGACAGCCATAATTGATGTTGTGATGATCAATGCAGAATTTGATCAAAGTGTACGCCAATCTTATACAATGCTGATGATTGATTGTCAACAGGCCGGTGGATGAATGATCATTGGCGCTGCTAAACCTTGGGACCAGGCAGGGCAGCACACCACATGGTCATGATAATCTACAGCACTACATAGTACGAATAGACTTAGTTTTGAGTTTTGGCAAACTACGATATCTTCCGAATGTGCTGCATGAGGTTGAAGAAGTGCTCTTCTCCTCCTTGTCCACGTCCCCTCGGAGTATGTATAGATATCTATGGTATAATGGGTTGACAGCCCAGGCTATATCCTCCGCCCAAGGCTACTTGTGTTTCTTCCTCAATCAAGGCTTGTCAATAATATAATAGATTGCCAAACCAGTAATTATACTCGGATCAACTTTAACACTTTTTTATTGAGGAATTAGAAGTGCATGTTTAGAACTGCTTGGACAAAATGATGTCCCCCTCATCCTCCAGCTGCAGTCGGAATATGCGAATAATGCTCAAGTAGAACTAGAGAAAATACCACTATGTGTTAATCTTTCATCTAGGTAGAGGTTCCTGCAATGTATTCTTGCCTCCAGCACGCTATTATCACGGATTCTCATATTACTCATCAGTAATTTCAATTCCTCTTATCTCGAATGCAGTTAATCGTTTTGGTAATTAAAGAGTGAATTATTGATGAATGATGACTCGGATCAGCAGAAAACCAAACAGTTGCCTTAAACGCTCTGTTTACAGCAAGCAGTTAACTGTAAAACATTTATATTCATTCACCAATATGTACAGTAAGGAAAGACTCGATTGAAGTACAGTCCGCATTGAGATTCCCATGACCCAGTACTGAAACATCAATGATACACATTATGTACACGGTAAAATGATCAACTGACATATAGATCAAATGGGACAATTTTGGTCTTAGAAGTCTTGACTCGCTCTATATTCAAGTTGGTGATTTGTCATGTCAATTGTCTTGGAAAGTAATATCACGACTGGCAGGTCGTGCCAATAAAACCATAGACCATGAGCAGGGACATAGAAGCTCATCATGGACACTTTGCCGTCTTCTCCACTCAGAATTGCAGTACGTTGAAATGGGTAGGAAGACGCTAATTGATCATTTGTTGCTGTGCTGCCGCCTGCTTTTTGAACCATTCAATGTATAACCGATCATTGAGGCAAAGATCATACCAATTGTACAGTTGGAACGCACTTTTGCACCTCGCACAATA
>JBBBWG010002260.1:0-19298 GCA_037176905.1 Azolla pinnata
CTTGTGAAAGGATTTTCCTTTATGCTACTTAGTCTTAGAACACTTTAGCAAGCCTACCAAGCCATATTGCCCTAATTATTGCATAAACATTACTCTCATCCAAATAGAGAAGTAATGAATTAATGAATTAATCATGAAAGATATTAATGACGTTTAAAGAGATAAATATATAAAGAAAGAAAATGAGCAGCTGACTATCAACAGGAAGTGAGGGAGAAAGAAAGAAAATGAAAAAACACATATTATTATTATGTCCCAAAAAATACATAATTCAAAGTAGACATATGGTATCCAAAGAAAAATCAACTGCATCAGCATACAAGAAAACAAAAATCTCAGGAATTTTCAGGATAAAAACACCTGTGACCAGCATAAAGAAAAATAAAAGATAAAGTACTCTCTTTTAAGAGACAAATACGTAAACAAAGAAAATAAGAGAATGCCTATAAATTGCAGAAGTGAGGTGAAAGACGTCATATTTTTGAAGGTAGACAGATGGTACCTGAAGAAACATAAACTACATCTGCCGAGCAAAAAAAGCAAATTCTAGGGAACATTCAGGATACATTACCTGTTGGGTCGGCATGTATACACTTGTTTCCTTGAACTGCGGTGACGGAGCTTCATCATAGCTAGAAGGGTTTCTAGGCGTCCCTTGAGGATTGACAGGAAATGCTCCAGGCTGAGAGAGTGCATTGTTATAACCGCCATATCCTAAATTCCCAGGATTCATTGTGGTATGCATCCCACCAACAATAGCCCCACCCTGCTTGTACTGAGGTAAGGGATATTTTATCCCAGCCCCAACTGTTGATGGCACCTGTTGATAATTGCCTGACCCTAAATAACCCTGTTGATATGGACTTTGCAAGTAGGAGAATCCAGGAGGCATGTATTGATAGCTAAAAACATTAGCAAATGGTCCCATGGGCATTCCAGATGGCTGCGTTGCATAGACAGGGTGAGATGCTTGCTGCGGGAGTGTCAGTGTTGTGGCAGGTGAAGCACTATTCAAAACTTGCATATTTTGACCTCCAATTGATGTAGAATTTGAGAACACGGTAGTGGCAGCATTAGCAGCCTGATAACAACACCACCAGAAAAGACTTGCTTTTCATTACGGACTACATTGATAACAATGAATCGTAACTCAACACATTATTTGTACAAATAAAAGGATATTTAGTCTGAGCTTACCTCCTGGGGTGAAGCATTTTGTATTGTCGGGGCTGGCCTACTCCCTGCACTGATCTTTACATTGGTAGCTGACGGTAAAAACGCAGAGTATCTGGCATCTGCTTCTGGGGCCATTCGGAACATCCCGCTATAATACGTTGAGTTATCATATGGTTGTTGCTGTGTGTCAAACAGAAAGTTCAAATATTATGGATTCCGCATCACAGCCACAAAACATGGGATACCAAAAGCTAGAAAGTAAGAGAATATTGAGAATTCTCCATCACAGCAGTTATCAGAACATGAGATAAGAAAACGCAGTGCATACCAGCACTGTGTTCATGTCTTGAGCTTGCCGGGTTCCAGTCACTTCAGTAGGGTACTGGGCTAGATGTTCTGACAAGGGTTGACTGATCATTGAATAGCCTGAAGTATATGCATGTTGAGATTGAGCTTGTTCATAATTTTCCTCGGTTTTAATCTCTGCTTCATTATTCAACACAGGACTTGCATCTCCCACAACATCAAGTTTCTGTGCAGATGCTGAAACCCCTACCTCTTCTCCATCTGACCTTGCTGAGTTAACATTGGCCGTACTTTAAAAAGTACATAAGCAACTCATCAGATTGGTTTTATTTTGGGTAAGATCTTCAGAGTTACAGCTTAAAAATCAACACAATTGGTAAATGCCTAGAATTGGTATGGGGCTCTAAACAAAAAGAACAAAAAAACCAACCTCGATGCAGGTGATCCACTAGTTACTCCCACATCCTCCTCATCAGTATCTTCATCAAGTGGGGGTGAAATGCTTTCCTTTTCTGCTATTGAGTTTGAGGGAAGCTGACCAAAATCGAAACTCCCAAAACTCAACATCGTGCACTCTTCTTCAGAAACCCTTATGTGGTCGGGAATAATTACTTGCTGAGTCTCTCGCACATTTAGTCTCTGCAATTTTTCAGTAGTTTCAGATAACACTTCTGTGGAGGATATGGCTTCATTTTTTATAGGGCTAGCTTCAATAGGAGGACTTTCCTCAGTTGTAACCTCCTGATAGCTCTTTTCCACAACTGAACTTTCTGCTAAATAAAACAATCATGTTTGTTTAGATCACTTTGACTTTTAAAAGTAAATAATACACTAAATCCAAATCATACATCCTTAAATATACAAAACACAATACCAACCTTTAACTACATCCACTAATTGCTCAGTCTGGAATGAAGTGGTTGTGAATTGGATTCTAGGGGTTACTGTTTGTGCATCAGCTGCTTCAGAAATTCCCATCACATAGCTTTTACCATCACTCAAAGCAGATAGTTCAGAGGTTTCCTCTTCCAGAGGCCCACTCATAGAAATATTATTTGGCACTAACGGTACCGAGTTGTCACCAGAAGATACATTATGCTGCAAATGAGCACCTGTATCCTGAACTGTAAATGATGATCTATCAACATGCCCCCACTGAGTTCCCACAGTATCATTATCTTCTTTAACAGGCCATGTTGACCTTCCCACAGGAGGATTGGAGGAATTTAGAACATCTGCAGATCCCAAATACGTTCTCTGGGTCGAATGGTACTCTGATGCAGTGTTAGATGGCATAGGATTGCCACTTAAAGGAGCATTGCTAGGAGACTTGGATTTCAGCAAATCTGCTACAGTGCCACGACCTGAACCAAGCCATGCACCTTGAAGAGCTGGCTGCCCAGACGAGCACACAGGTGATGGTCCTTGTGAAGGTACTGCTTGCACATGTTCATTAGGCAGTCTAGAGGGTATTGGATTTTCACTAAACGTTATGTCAAAATAATAAATTTCCATTAGGTAATGCAGCAAGAGAATGAATTTATATTGCAGGGGTATAATACATGAGACTCACAAGCTATTCGTATAAGACAAAGTCTTTGTTTGGACCAGCTGTGAGTAAGATATCGTTCCACCTACAGCTGAGCTCGGACCTTTTATGCTGACAACTGCAGAAACCCCAATCTCTTTGCTAGTGATCACCTTGCTGCTGACACCATTTGCCTCTATAGATTTATTAGAAGGAAGCATCATTAAACACAACACACATAATATAAAAATTTACACAAAAGGACAGATGATTCACAGATTTCCACCATTCCCTAATTCATTTCCTCAATTGAATTCCCTCTTGCCATAACAGGGTATGGCCATGTCTTCCATTGAAATACATCACATGTTTATGTGACAGAAAAGAATAGAAAGAGGGGAAAAGGAAAGGCAATATTAACCTGCAGATCCATAGCCTTTAGAAACTGAAGAAAGTCTTCCAGAATCACGGCTTCTAGAAATCCTACCAGTCTTCCTGTTAGTATCATAGAAACTGCCTGACCCCTGTTGCGCACCTGTTGCATCTTTAATAGGCTGTAAACAAACTCATCATTAAAGGTTTTAAGTTCTTTTCAATAATGAAAATTCACTAACGTAATACAAAGAAGCTAACAACAGATGCAAACCTCTTTCTTTTTGTTTTGCTTCCGC
The DNA here is from genome assembly GCA_037176905.1 of Azolla pinnata. Taxonomy (NCBI): domain Eukaryota; kingdom Viridiplantae; phylum Streptophyta; class Polypodiopsida; order Salviniales; family Salviniaceae; genus Azolla; species Azolla pinnata. Next base: position 3,682 of record JBBBWG010002260.1, read on the forward strand.
TGCACAATGTGAAATGTTTCTGATGCATTACATCAAACTTTTAGTTAGAATAGCAAAAAGGCTAATTATAGTAATTTGTCGATGTCAATGGAAATTATATAGGCACAAATGTGAACAAATGATTTTACTGGATGACAACAATAGCACACATCTATTTAAGAGTGCCGTGTGCACTTCACAAACAATTATCAACTACTCGGACCTACAAAATAGCCTAAGATATGGATGATACAAGACTGACAAAGAAAAAAGTTTGCTCTGAAAGATAAGAAACGCTCAATTTAATCATGGAGATCTCAATTTCAGGTAGAAAATGAAGGCAGCAAAATCGAAGGATAAATTTTCCTATAAAAATGATACTGTCAACTTTCTCATAAGGGACGCCATAGAAAGGCGTAAAGAAGCAACAAGAGTGTGTTACAGAGTGCGTTACCTTCACTAAGGAGACGTTGAACAGTTTCATCAGGATCTCTATTGCATTCTGTGAACATTGCATAGATCTCTTCTTCACTGTGGGGAACTACTTCTTTCAAGCTAGAGATGACCTTCCGCTCTGAAGGAGGTATAGAGATTCCTGCATTGTTGGCCCCTGCCTTACCACTGGTTTTCCGGCCACTCATTGTTCCTCCTCTCTTCGTCTGCTGCCTCTGCACAGCCTTATCACAACAATCTTGTCTTACAATGAGAATATCTACAACACAAAAGTAACAAAACCAAAACCAGCAAAAAACACAAATTTCAGCCCATGTTTGTCAGAAAACTTCGTCCAGCTACTGACTGAAATTAATGACCCGTTTAGCTCAAACTACTAGAACAATGAGCTTCGGATATTAGATACCTATCTTTCCAAGTTGACCAGGAAAAATCATCTAAACGAAGTGAGAAGAAATCAATAAATTCTACGACTCTAGGTGACACCACCTGGAATATGACATTCTGAAACAATGCACTACAAGTCGTACGGCCAGAAAGAAAATTATAAGTAGATTCTTAAGCAGCTGGTAGCTACTGAGAAAGCACCAGTTTGATTGTGTAAGAACTTACTTTTAGGATTTGATTTCCAGACACTAGTTCAAAATCTAACTACAAGCGAGACAAAGTCAGTACTTGCATAGAAAAGAAATGAATAGGTGCAATAATAAAGCTTCTTCATAATTCCCAATATTTTTCTGATATATACTGGCCGCTGATTTAGCAAAAATAGCACCTATGAACCATAACTTCAAGCAGAAAAATATCCTTATAGGCGATGAACAGTGTGTTTGAATTAGATTCTAGACAATTTTCTGTGACGATTGTACTCGATACATTGAGAAACTCTGATTTCGGGCAGGAGAACGCATTTATATAGAGTGAAACACGAATATGAACCATTTGTATCTTTCTTCACAAATCGGCATAGTGTTGATCTCCCAAACGGAAGCCCTAAAGTACAGACAGACAGCCACTAAGAGAGAGAGACTATTTGGTGAGCGTACATTCTCTTCATCTTTCGTCTTAATTTAGGAGAAGCCAGAACAGAGGAGTTCTGTAATGAAAGAAAAAGATCTAATTTCGAGCAAAACCCATTTCAGAAAGAGTGCAACTAGACGAAAACTAAGCAGAAACTAGCTTAATTTCGTTTTAGTGCAGACAGTATGCCAGGACCTAATTAAGTGAGAGAGAAAAAAAATCCTATTTTTCTCTCACAGCAAAAACCCTGTCGCATTTGTTGAGAAACCACGCATGAGGTGTATGTCTTTTCCTTCTTCACGTTGCAGACAAACTAAAACCCTAATTTGTAGCAGAACATTCATCTGAGAGTGAGACTGAGCAGAAATCATGCACAACAGTGTTTTCCTTTCTCCTCGCTGTAAGTTCAACAGACAAGGGAGCAGTGAGCTTCTCTCCCGCTCGGCCAGAAGCCCTAAATTCAAAGCAAAAGCGGGACCCGTGCGAGGGAAGAGGGGGAACAGGACTGCGATGCTTATCACAATGGGAATGTATCCGCGAGTGAGGAATCTGCAACCACTTGCATCTGCGGGAGGAGGAACCAAGCCAAAGGACCGCGAGGGGAGGCAGGAGAAGAAGAAAGAAAGAAAGAGGGGAAGAAGGAAAAAGGAAGCGAGAAAGCGAAGAGCGGAGAAAAAAAGCAGGGAGCGAGAGAGAGAAGGTGCGCGTGCAATACTGACCTTTGGAGAGCGAAGCTCGAAGCAGAGACGACGAGGGAGAGCAGCAGCAGAAGACGGAGATGGAGGCGACGAAGAGGAAGAGGAAGAAGAAACGCAGTGGCGATGGCGGGAGAGCGGGGGGCGTGACTGTGTATTTCTATCCTTTTAGAGGAAGAAGAAAGAGACGGAGAAGAAAAGAGAGAAACCTAGTCAAGGCTAATATATCTTGACCGGGGCTTGACTTCGCACGTGCGGATGCCTTGACCGTTGACCTTTCCGTTGACTTTGACCGTTCCTTGACCTTGGGCCGTCTCTTCCCCTTTGACCATTGACCAAGGTTCCCTTGACTTCACCCTCCGCTTGACCGTGGCTCTTCGTGTCTCTTGACCTTCTTGTTTCCTCGCAATAACAGCTTCTTATTTGCCACGTATACGTTGATGAATGACAAACCGTTGATGAATGACAAACCCTTGATGAATGACAAACTGTTGATGAATGACAAGCTGTTGACGTATGTCGACGCTCCGGAATTGTGGTGCGTAGAAACAAACGAGGCTCCAATTCTGCCCCCGAGCTTCTTCACGAGGCATTCTAATTTCGTGGGGCGTGTGACATTCTCTTTCGATCGCTAGAATGGGCTCATGCCAAGCATCCATGGAATCCGACACACTGTTAGTAAACCCCTTTTGGAATGGGGTTGTCCATCCGCCCCCAGATGAACCCTGAATTCGTCATCGAATTTGATGGACAAATTTGTCTCAATCTTATATCAGATCGCCATCAACTTTCGTCCATTGTCTTTTCGAGACCAATTGTTTATGGTATACCAGAGCTTGCGGATGCGGACAAGCAATCTGTGAGATTGAGCTAAATCGACGCTACATGTAAGCATACGAGCAAGTTGGCATGCGTGATAATTAAATCTTTCTCAAGCAAATAGGTGATCATGAGTATCATTGTTCAGTTACATCGTGGGCCATTTGTATAACTAATGAAAGGATAATCTTATTGGGAAAAGAATGGGGTCCATTAATGGGGTCTATTTGATTTCTCGTTTCCACAGGTTCAATAAGATTTTTCCTTTGTCTATATCTTTGGACTAATCATGATGTTCCTTGGTAATGGTCAAGGCACAACAATAATCGATCCAGATATATTTGAAAATTGATATCAAATTTGTTCGCGAGTGTATCAGCACATCAAGCTGACGAATTATTTATATAGGCTACTGCATTCTTAGCCTCATCTTCTAACACCAAGCCTCCCAATTCAGAACCACGATCTTTCAAGGCACGAACAAAGCAAAATATAATATGTTTTAGTTTTGATGCATATATATGGGACTAATCTCATAGCCTCATGTAAGCAAACGAGTCAACCACTCACCGTATTGACTAACTTGTAACTGGCAGAGGAAAATTAGGCATTTAAAAAAATTGAGTTAAACATATACACATTTGCTTCTTTTTTCTTTTTCTTGGATATATACATATAGGTCGAAGAATAACATGGCCATGGTGCAGTAATACAACATCAAAATACAGAATGTCAACTTAAATTTTGTTGCTATGAATTTGGGATGTGAACTTCACTACCTTCAACCATTCCTCGGAGACGTTCGTTCCGTTGGGGTTGTCTGAGCTTCCTCAAAGCTCTGGATTCAATCTGCCTGATTCTTTCTCTCGTGACATGGAAGACCTTTGCTATCTCTGCTAGAGTCCGCTTCTTTCCATCATCAAGACCGAACCTTAGCCGCACTATAACTTCCTCTCTTGGATTTAGAGTCATCAGCACTGCATCCAAATCAGTTCTCAATAGATCTCTTGTGATTCTCAATTCCGGCGACTCTAGTGATACATCCGGTAGTATGTCCTGGGGAAAACAATGTCTTTAATGTACTGTGATTTGAGCACCTAGAACTATTATAATACAAGTTCCCCGTGTACAGGTATATGCACACGCTATACACAAAACATACATCAGCACAAATTTCTAATGCATTACATTGTTCGTGGAAATGTGCAAGTAAGACGAATGCATACATTTAGATGGAGACAAACACGCGCACGCACACACCTTTACTAACATACGTACATAAACGAGCATCCATATATACATACCACACCTATACATACATACACATACGCACAGGGGCATTTGAATCCATACAGAATAAACTTTCAGAATAAACTCTACACCGTGCACACATATGATTGCATGTATCCGTATATATTCACTTACCCCCAAATGCAAATTCATGTCTTTGCCAACTGGTTTGTCGATTGATTTACAATATTTAACTGCCTTTGTGACAATTTTCAGCTTCTCTACACTGATTCCACACAGTTTGGCGATATCGCTGTTAGAAGGAACCACCCCATTCTTCTGCCAGAGAAGCCTCCTTACTTTCCCTATGCGCAGCATAGTCTCAACTACATGTGCCTGCAGGATTATACAGTACAGTGTTTTTTTATAAGAACACTAAAAAGGATGCAAACAAATGCAGATTTCTTGAGCTCTTCCATCAACAAAGCAAGAAAGTACACAAGTGACATATTTCCCCTTAAAGATTGAAAGAAAAAGCATGTTTTGCTACGTTACTCAGATTAAATCAATAGTTTTTCATATACTAATAAAAAAGCTTAGGTTTGTCCCCAACTGGATACTTCAGGTGGTTTGATACTGTCTTGAAATGAGAGGTCTTGAGTTCAAGTCTTCCCATTTCATAAGTTGGTCTTTGGGCATAAAACTGTAGCCTTCAGGTGAGTGACATAAAGTACTACTAGAAAAAGTTTCTACAGTAGGAAAAAAAACACAATTATGAAACGCAATATGTTTCATAACAGGATTATGGAGTATATACCTAGCAATATGAAACGCAAAGAGTGTATGGAAATGTTGTCAGAACTTACTGGTAAACGAATTAGTCGAGAATTTTCAAAGAGCGCCCTCATTACAGCCTGTTTGATCCACCAGTATGCATAGGTGCAAAACTTAAAGCCTCTTTCCGGATCAAACTTTTCACAACCCCGGATAAGACCCATACTTCCTTCCTATGTATCGGATGAACATTGAGAAGTCAAGCACTGCAGAGAGATATTCTTTATGCATTGCAATATTAACATGTTTTTTAGTCATCTACTTGATGATACCACTTAGCATGCATGTAACAATTAACTGTTTTGAGAATAGGTTCTATTCTTTGAGTGGTGAAGTTTGACTGCTAGTAAAGGGATGATAGTAAACATGTTTATTTTTACAAAGCTCCCCAGACCTGTATAAGATCCTCCAGACTTAATCCTTTCCCTTCATATTTCCTTGCCACTGAAATGACCAATCTCAAATTGCACTGGATCATTCTATTTTTGCTTTGATGCCCCTCGGTCAGTCTTTTTGAGAACGTGCTGATATCCATTTCTGCAGCATTAGCCCATTCAGATAAGGTCGGTCGCCTCCCTATTTGACTTTCTAAAGATTCTTTTATAACTTCCAACGCAAGAAAGTCCTGAAAACAGAGGAAATGAATTACTTCTCAAGCACGGTAATCATAAACTCACGTGGATGTTGACGCCACGATGGCTTCCTATCTTTCCATTTGCACTTTAAACAGCTTTCCAGTTTTGATACTTATGCTTTAAACAATGAGTTTTCCATCTTAATGTTTGAAGGGATATTCTATTCTGCTGTTTGCAATCTAAATGGTTACATAGCAATACTCAAATGAGGTTTCCTACTTAACGTGAATAACGTCCTATCTCAAAGCAATAAAAGCTTTCCACGTTAAAGATCACATGGGGATTTCATCTCGTCGCTTAAATAGTATTTTCTCTTCATGCTCAAATGGTTTTACACATTAGTGCTTGAACATATCGATGCTGAAAAGGCATTTTCATTGTCATGTCTTCATGCTTATATTATTTTGTGTCTCGATGCCTCGAATGCTTATTCAAAAGTCTGAGAATTCATGGCTTACCTGAATCTTGTGAGATAATTGCACCTCTTCAGCCTGTGACAAAAGCTCTTTCTTTGTAGAACCATTGCTCATCAGAAACGAGCGGACGGGATCGATCTGAGGCTGCTGGAAAGGCACTTTTTTTGACTTGATTGATTTCCTAACAGACATCGTATCACTTACAAAAGCATCCGGAACCACTTCTTTTCTGGATTTAGAATTGGCTCTTCGCCTCTTCGCTAATCTTTCTGCACGTTTACTTGACCTTACTGCCACATTCTCTTCTTTCCTCGTGTAAGAGGTAAGTGATCCCTTCTTCTCTCTCATACCAATTGGATTGTTCAATCCTTCCTTCTTAAGTTTACCAAGCACATTGTTGAGAAGCATAACATCCTCATCATCACGTGAAGGCTCATCTTCATACGAATCGCAATGCAAAAGTTCATTTTTGTAGGGATGACGACGCAAAAGTTTGTCTTCCTTGAGATCAAGGTGTGAAGATTCACCTTCACCCCGACTACTAAGAAAAGATTCACCTGCATCATGGTTTCCGTGTGCAGACTCGATTACAGTAGATTCACTGTGTGAAGATTCATCCTCATCGCCATGTCGGGAAGATTCAGCTCTATCATGATCACTGTGAGAAGCTGATTCACCTCCGCCATTCGCATGGGAAGATTCACCTCCACCACGACTGACACGTGAAGATCCACCTTTACTGTCACCGATATGTGAAGATTCAAGGCCATCATGATTACCGTGGGAAGGTTCACGGTCAGCATGATGAACGAGAAAATGCTCCAGTTCACTCAGCCGGGCCCTCCGAAGCCGCAAAAGGTCGGTTTCTGATATATCAAAGGCATGGCTACGATCTAGATATGGAGCTCCATATGCGTTGCCTCTCTGTTCTGTTGCCAAAGCTACAGATTTACACGCATTTGTCGACACTGCCGCTTCGTGAGAAGCAAACTTCTGGGAATCGAAGGCCACCGTTTCTTCGATCCTGGTTACTTTTTTGGATTTCGGCTTCGAAACAGACACCGCATTGTCTGACGAGTGGAAGCACAGCCTGAGAAATAAAACCCTCCCACCACGGAAATGTAACAGAAGAGAAAGAAACCGAAAGGATCTCAAGCTGTTCGCATGCATTTCAGGTGGAGTTTTTACAAAATCGAGTGACAGAAGCAAACCTTATGGGGAAGCAGCTCCGGATGGAAGTGGAAGTGGAAGAGGAAGGGGGGAAAGAAATGGAGCCGTCTGCACAAAAGCATCGGTGGATCAGCGATGTCATAGCAATGGAAGGAGGAGGAGCTTGCAGGAATCCAGGTGCGATCGGAGCAGGAGCAGATGGCTGAATCGGCGCCCCGGTTCTTGCAGATAATTGCTTCTTTATCCATATTGAGCGAGAGAAGGAATCCTAACCAAGTGTTGCTGCCCTTCCCTTTTCTTTGAACATCGCCAAAATATCTCCGGTTTCCTTTGCTTTGCACTTTTCCCTGCTTTGCACTTTTCTTGCTCCTTTTGCGTATTTTGCGATCCGGAATACGTATACCGGAAATGCGGATGCGTATATATATACGTATAAATACGTACATACATGCATTTGTGAGGATTTGGTGGGGGGGGGGATATCAGATCGATGTGCTAGAAATGTGTATTTTGCGGTTGATGTTCGATCAGATTCTAGGTGTTGTGAACTCCTAGGATGAGCTCCGATTCATATACTAGGCATATACAGCTGCGTATTTGCGACGCATTCCGCTTCGAATTAGCTTGAATGTCGAGGCGGAAGAGGGGGGGTGTTATCGTTCCCCGTTCTTATTGTTTTCGTGGAAAAATGCTGCATCTCTAGCTATCTAACACCGGTGGACAAAGCGATCGATTATCGTCGTTCGAATGCATGAAGATAAGTGGACGCTACCCAAGCGAGATCCTCCTCCTCCTCTCGTTACGTGGGAATGTATCCGACAAAATACGGAAGTAAAATCATGATGGTCTTTGTCGTTCTATCGACATGTTCGCCTAAACATCGGCACTCTATCGATTGCCCCGACGTTATTTACTCGTCTACTCCAAGACAGAGTGCGACTAAAAAGCGTAGTTCATGGCCCTCCTACAAGAAGGTAGCAAACCTCCTTATGTATGCAAAAAACTCCTCTTGTTAACCTCTGCATATATGCAAAAACTCTTGTTATAAACTCTTTCGTGTGAGCATAAGCACCACCAATGTATTGAGAGGAGTGCTTGGGAGGCCGATCAGGGTTCTGCGTCTAGGGCTTCAGGTCAGAAACCCAAGCGGTTGGAGAAAGCGTCAGATTTAGTCGAGTTTTCAACTTACTTATCCAGTTGGGGTAGTGCGAGGCTGAGGCAACCTCTGTGGTAGCAAGCTATCGAGCACGGATAGATGGTTGCCCCCGTGAAAGAAATTAGGTTAATATCGTGTGACTTTAAAGATTTGGCTATGGATTAAACTGATGAGCACATGGATTGTAAAAATTCCGACTTTCCAAATGGGGCATGGGATACACACGTTTGCACGTTTCCATTTGCACTCGATTCAAGGGCCATTGGCGAAGTTGTGTGGAAGCGGCAGACGTGGATAAACGACAAGCTCCAACAAACAAAACTGGCGTTTTGAGGAGCCCTGGGCGGATTCACATATCGATGCAATGCGTGCAAGAGAAAAAGGCTCTGGACACGATCTCTCCTCGCTCGGTGATCCATTCACATTGTGGAAGAAAAAAAAACTAGACATGTAATGTGGCATTTCGATAAAAGGTTTGCTGTTGTTGTGGAGATCCAAACCCATGACTTGGTGGTGCGAAATCGTAATTAGCGACGACCAAAGGAATTTCAAACGTCCGTTCGTAGATCAAGTAATGGTAATGTTTTCCTCTTGACAATCGCAAACGAAGCGACAACATGAGCGAATCGCGAACGGGACGAATGCCAGGTCAGACACGATATACAACTCGACGATGAATGATATGAACAACGAGACGATCGGTATGAAACGGATCACCCGACTATCTTCGTGTGCAGAAAGACATACAAATCACCATGAACTCATCCATCACATTTGGCACAAGTTGTCTGTGATGATCCTACCATTTGCCTTAAATAGATTTGTAATGATATTTAGACACCACTTTCCCATACCCCAAATATAGCATCTGCCACCTCTAACAGGGCTAACGCCTCCTTTGATGAAATCCACCCCACTTTCATGTATATAGTTTTGCTAGCTTGTTCTTTCCTCCAAAACAGGAGCATGTCGCAACCATAAATAGGATAGGTTATGAAGCAGTAGACAAACTAACAAACAAACCGAACGCGACAAGTCGAGATCGATATCTCCGTATTCGTGCAGACACAAACAGCAGGATGCTCATCGCCATTCTTGCCCCCGCATTCGTCCGTTGTGTTCACGTCCGAATCAGCGATTGAACACACAAGACAAAGCGCTCGATTCTCTCAAGCCCTATACATTAGCCTTTCAAATGCCGGGCCTCTTACGGGTGCAAATATGCAGATTTCAGCAGCGATTTCAGGTAGCTTTTCTTTCGGATGATCTGATGGTGAGCAAAGAAGCAGCTGTACAAATTTTATGGCCAAACAGACGATCCGAAGCTACGAGAAAAATCTACGGTTTTTGGCCGAGTCGGAATTTTGATTCACTCGTGGGTGCAAATCTGGCCGTGGAGTGTACGTATTCGATACGGACGGTGTACGGATACGGATACGGTCCGTAGAAGAATACGTATACGAGCTTCATCGTGAACAAAAAAATGTACATACAGAACGCGACGAGCGAGAGAGGCTTCTTCGTCTTCGAAGTTCGCCTGCTTCGCGGCTTCTCGCCTTCGAACGTTTTCTTTCTCCTTCTCCTGCAACTGCTGCAGACGATCCATCGCCATCGCTCTCCCCGACGGATCTGTTCCTCTTCCATCTCCTTACAGTCCCTTCCATCGCCTCCCAGATCCTCGCGCTGCAAGCCTTCGTCTTACGTACCCAGACATCTCTCTCATCCGTCTCGCTCTCCGATGATCGGCCCTCTCAACCGGATGATCGATGAAATCTCGCGCGATCGCCCATCGTATTCCTCGTCGGTCTTCTCTGCTTCCGCAACGTAATGGCGATCTTCAAGCTTATCTTCTCTTCTCCATCTTTCACCGTGAAGAAGCCATGGCAGGGAGATGAACCAGAGGCAGAATAAGCGGTCATCGGCGCATCTCCGTTTCTCTATTATGTATGCAGTTCTCAACGCGGCAAGGAGGCACATCGCTTGCTGCATTCCGCGCTCGCTGTCGCATTTGTCTGTTCTTTTCACGAATGAACCAGCCTCTGAAACATCTTTCGCAAGCTTTTTGCTTTCCATTTACTTCGACGTTTAGAGCGTCCAGCGAACAGGAACCTTTCCTATCTAGTCTAAATGTGTGCTTGTCAAGGTCATGACCACAAGGAAGAACCCCCGAAAAGTCTCAGGAAACGCCGCGTCGAAGATCAAACCAGGAAGGAGACACGCTCTGGCTTCGTAAGCTGCCAATCGGAAACGTTCTTTAGGCGCGCTTTATTGTTGATATCGTAATCCGAAAGATATGAAACGGCCATCCGGGGACTCAGAAACGGTAAAGAGACACAGTTGCCTGTGCTTTCTTTTCTTCATTTCGTGCTGTGTATGTCCATTCCTTGTCTGAATGGGAGATGTTCCTGGTGAATGCTGCTACTAGCAGTAGAAACGTTGTGCTCATCAAATGTACTACCGAGATCGCCAAGCCTGCTACAGAGATCGCCAAAATGATAAAAAAGGCATGCTTTTCTTTCTCCTTCCTCTCAAATTTCACTTCAAATGGAAGGTTAATTAATCTATCGTTACTGGTGATGGTAATATAAGCCATGATTTCAATTTCCTTCTTTGAAGAGGGGTTGGATTTGTAATCCGCATAGCCTTCTTCATGATTTTTGAAAGATCAGCATGTTTTATGCATATTTTTTCTGTTCTATGGTTTTCTTTACGCCATGAAGCTCTTACATCAGTATGGTGAATGGATTTATTTGTTCCCCAGAAAGGAATACTTTTTAATTCTTCGCATACTACGTGATATCTATTATGGAATAGTTTATTATGTAATAAGTTGTAGGGATCTGATATCTATTACGAGGAAAACTTACCATGCATTGTTTTTGGAGAGGGAATATCTTCTTTACTGAGTAGCTCTGTTAATCATTTTATGGAAAGGATTTTCTTCTCACCATAGATCTTTATTTCTTGAATTGTTTGTCTCTCTTATTCCTATGGTTTTTTCATCACAATGGACATCACAGTTTTTTAACCACATGTCCATCCTCTATTTTCTCGTACAAAAAGTTGTTGATTTATCTATACTTTAATTAGATAAACTAGATTATACTGTCTTATGAATCAGTCCCTTTATGATGGAAAAACTTTCAGTCCATTCATACTGTGGTTTTGCATAAAAAGTTGCTTTTTATGCTCGTGACTGTCTTCTCAATTGGTTTCAGGGACGTGCATCATCCTCGATTACTTCCACCCGAGGTCAAAATACTACGAATAAGGTCAGTTTTTGGATTCCCAAATCTAGAGGGAAGGTACTATGATCTTTGCAACATAATATAGAAGCTTTTTACACTTTGTAAGATTGTATCAGCCTGTGGCGAACCTGAGGCGATCTTCCAGGCAAAAGAGACCTATCAATCACAGAGAATATGGCTCTTTTAGTGACAATGAAGATGACCTCGTATTGGTAAGGCACTTAAAATCATAATGAGTTTTTTGAATTAAGCATATTGCATGTTTTAGAATTTCCTGTTTGAAGACTATCTTAGAATATTTTCGACTTGCTAACATGCCAATATTCGTTCAAGTGTTAGAACCTTCACGTCACTGAGCATTCAGATTTCTACTTTGTGCTGTGTATGTATTCTGTTGAAGTGAATGAAAACGGCAATGTGATTTCTTGCAGAAGAGGTCATTTAGGCAGTCAACAGAAAGGAAATCAAGTTGTGCTGAGGATAAGGTTCCACCAAGACGTGAAGGCCTCAGGCCACGGAGTGCAGCTCGCCATTTGGGGACAACGTCATCTGAATCATCTGACAAAGATGAAGATGAATCGTTCTCTGAAGGTGATGACATCGATGAGGAGGCTGGAGAAGAGGAGGAAGAAGATGAAAATGAAAATGAAGAAGAAGATGAAAGGGAAGATGATGATGAAGAAGGTAATGGTAGGCGTCGTTACGCACTGCGAACTCGAACTGAAGTCCAACGGTTTCCTCCAAAGTGTGCGGAAGGACTTGGTCAAAGGTCACCATCCAAATCATTTACCCTGCAAACTGGTGGGAAACATAATCGAAAAGGAAGGCGAGTTAGTTTCAGGTCAAATAAAAGGCATCGGTCATCAAGAGCTGATGAATCAGATGATTCTCTTTTGATTGATGAGATTGTACAATCACAAGCACCCCCATGGCTCAGAGGAACTACAATGTGTGGCCAATCGTGGCTAGCTGGTGGGATCGATTTGTTAGGATTTCAAAATCGAGATATGAATGTCTCCAGTTCTCAAAATGATCAATTGGTCGGTGGAATTCCAACTGCTGGATTGAGTCACAAAGGGGGAGCAGATATTCAGCCATTGCACGTTGATGAGGCTATAACCTTTGAGAATGTTGGAGGGCTTTATGATTATGTTCAATCCCTCAAGGAGATTGTATTTTTCCCTCTACTTTATCCAAAATTCTTTCAAAACTATGGTATTAAACCTCCAAGGGGTGTTCTTCTATGTGGACCACCTGGGACTGGTAAGACACTGATAGCTAGAGCACTTGCTGCCTCAGCTGCACGTACAGGACAAAAAGTAAACTTCTTCATGAGGAAAGGAGCTGATGTTCTCAGCAAATGGGTTGGTGAAGCAGAAAGACAACTGAGAATGCTTTTTGAGGAAGCACAACGACATCAACCTTCTATTATATTCTTTGATGAGATTGATGGTTTGGCTCCAGTGCGCTCAAGCAAGCAAGAGCAAATTCATAACTCTATAGTCTCCACTCTCCTTGCCCTTATGGATGGATTGGATTCACTTGGACAGGTTGTTGTGATTGGAGCGACCAATAGAGTCGATGCAATTGATAGTGCTTTAAGACGACCTGGTAGATTTGATCGTGAGCTAACATTCGCCTTACCTGATACTGGGGCTAGAGAAGAAATTTTAAAAATCCACACTAAATCATGGAAACAACAAGCAAATGATGGACTCTTTAAGGAGCTTGCGACTGCTTGTGTTGGATATTGTGGAGCTGATCTGAAAGCTCTGTGTACAGAGGCAGCAATTGGAGCTTTTAGAAGGAAATATCCACAAGTGTATACAAGTGATGATCCGTTGATGGTTGATGTAAATTCTGTTCAAGTTCAGCGCATTGACTTCTTAGAAGCTATGTCAACAATCACACCAGCTGCGCAGAGGGGCACCGTAATACAATCCATGCCTCTATCTTCCATTGTGGCTCCTTGTTTGGAAAATCACCTCAATGGCATTATGGAAACGATAGCTCGTATTTTTCCAATGCACAAAGCAGAAGGTATGTCCAAGTTATGTGTGAAGGGTACTGATAATCTTACTGCATTTTCAACACTTCGGTATGGGTCCTCTTACCCTTTTGTGTACCGTCCAAGACTCTTAATATGTGGGAAGGAGACAGCTGGTATTGTAAGTATTCTACCCTTAAGTACAACTACATTTAACTTTAACTAGATACCCTTAAATTGCATTGTGCTGACTATACCTTATTCTGCACAGGAACATCTGGGCCCAGCAATTCTTCACGAATTGGAAAAATTTCCTGTGCATTCACTTTCATTGCCATCCCTTCTGTCTGATATGGGATCCAGGTCACCTGAAGAAGCCATCATAAACATATTCAGAGAGTCGAGAAGAACTACTCCTGCAGTGTTATATTTGCCACAGATAGAGCTATGGTGGGATACGGTATGTTTTTAATTCAAAAGGAAGTGTTTTTTTGTTTTAGATTTGAATTTCACAATGTTTTTATTTACCTATAGGCTCATGCACAACTCAGAGCTGTTCTCTTGATGCTCCTCTCCGAGTTGCCATCCAATTTGCCTGTGCTATTTCTATCTACAGCGAAAGTTTCTCAAGATGATCTTGATGAACAAGTGTCGAATGTTTTTGGTAGCTCCATGTATGTGTTTATCTTTTCCTTTTGGCAAACCTTTCTTCATCATGGTATACTCTCTAAGATGAATCAAGTTATGTAACAATGTATTGATTAATCTCCACTGTTTTGTGCTCTTTTAGCTATGAATTGGATTATCCAAGATTTGATGATAGAGCCAAATTCTTTTGCCGGCTCATTGAGAGAGTTAAGGAAATATCAGAAAAGAAGTATAGTGAAAGAAATAAACCTGCTGCTCTCCCTATACTTCCAAAAGCACCAAAACAAGAAAGGGAGAGAAGCAAAGCTGAGTTGCTAGCCCAATGTGAGGAAGAACAACATATTTTGAGACGAATGAGGATGTGCCTCAGGGAAGTCTGCAACAGGTTAATAAAATGTTAACGTAATCAATATCGACTTATTATTTGAAAGGCCATATCTGACAATCTTCAGGTCAAAATATTTAATATAAAAATGTTTTCTGCATGGTTCTTGCAGACTGCTGAGTGAAAAAAGTTTTAACGTTTTTCATTACCCAGTCTCAGAGGATGAAGCACCAGACTATCATGTAGCTGTGCAAACTCCTATGGATGTTTCAACATTGTTGCAACACACAGATAGTGGCCAATATCTTACACGATCCGACTTCCTAAGAGCTTTGGAATTGATTCCTCATAATGCAAAGGTATGATCCGAAAATAAAGCAAGTCTGAGCGATTGCAACTTCTTCCTTTTTTTGATGGCAACCCTAATCTCATGTTTACAAATATGAATGGCAGGCATACCATAAAGATGATTACAATGGTGCTCGTATTGTGAGCAAAGCTTGTGCACTTCGAGATGCAGTATATTTACAAACCTTATGTAGATTGATCACAAAATAATTGTTTGATTGAGTCCACATGCTTATGTTTATTGCTGATGCTATTATGAGCCAGGCACATGCAATGTTGTCCCAGATAGACAAGGATTTGGTGGCTCAATGTGATGCGATTGCAGCTCAAGGTGGCCCACTCAAACTGAATGAGATGGAGCTAGAGAGCACTAATAGCAATAACCAACAAGTGGCTCAGCTAATATACGTTGATGAAAAATTAAATGGCAATCAACCAGAAAATGATTCCTCTCGAGACTTGGAGGCCCATGTCCAGTTAACAATGCTGAATAGCAATGATGTAGGAGGTATGTACATAACCAACTCATCATTATTAGGACCTGCAAGATATTCGCTTAACAAAATAAATGTAGGTGATATGAATAGCAGTCTCTTGCTAGTACATTTATTTTATTGTGAAAACCTGTCTTCTGATGGTGATAGTTCAATTTTT